>JAUZST010010291.1:0-12499 GCA_034779995.1 Parotocinclus haroldoi | reverse complement strand
TGAAACAGGAAAATCACTTCATATCGTCTGTAATAAAACGGCTTTTAAGTTTGGGGAGAAGCTACGGTAACGTTACAGAGCGCCAAAGACGTTACTCGAGCAGCTTTTTAAGGCAGGAACGCATGTTTATTTACAAACGAAACGGGAAAGATCTCAGGTTCGTACCGTCGGCAGTGAAACGGGACTCGAAGGGAACGCTGCGTTTTGCATTTTCACTACTGTCCATTTCATGAGGAATCTAACGTAAGTTCTGCTTGCCTGCGTCCTGACCTTTTCACCTCTTAAGAAAGGGAATCTGCTAAAAAAAAAAAAAAAAAAGGAACAGCTCTTCCCTGGGGCAAGCCAGGTCAGTGCCTGCATAAAATGATTAGTATTAGTCCAAAAAATGCAGACAACCATGCACCCTGCGAAACAAACATGGGCGAGCATGTTTTGTGCAGAATAAACCCCGCTACATGAAGGTACCTAAAGCTGAACTAAGACCCCCCCCACACACACGTCTACCGAGTCGTCACGGGCTGGGATTTGGAAAAAGTGAAACGGGGGACCATATCCCATGGTGCCGCTGT
The DNA here is from genome assembly GCA_034779995.1 of Parotocinclus haroldoi. Classification (NCBI taxonomy): domain Eukaryota; kingdom Metazoa; phylum Chordata; class Actinopteri; order Siluriformes; family Loricariidae; genus Parotocinclus; species Parotocinclus haroldoi. Next base: position 11,930 of record JAUZST010010291.1, on the reverse strand, counting down.
GCTATTACCCTAGGCCGTAAGCCTTTCCATTATATCCGTCAGTCTAAATAGAATAATAAATAATGATAATAATAATAATAATAAATAATAATCACCCACCAAAGTACGAGAGGCGGTTTTAAGATCTCGTTTTATCGGTTTTAATACGTGTTAGTAGGCTCCGTTTGTTCGTTTCCTCTTTGTTCTGATTACTGCGTACGCAAATCCGCACTCGTTAGCCATGAGTTTGTAACTTCTGATCGTGTGAAGCACCTTTAATTCTAGCCGAACGTGGCGAAACGATGAAAGCCGCTAAAACGACACGATTCTGTCGTGATTCAGGAAAGAACTTTATCCGATTCCGACCAAAGCCGCTGGACAATCGTTTAGCGTGAGGTCGCCGCCAAACTCAAACCCTAAACCTGGACATTTAGATGCTTTTGTACCAACTATTTCATTCCCTTCTAAAAAAAACCCGTTTCTGGGCACAAGCTCGGCTTTGTCGTCACTTTGTTTAACCCGTGATAGACGCTGTGAAACAGGGAGCACAATGTGATCTTTCCCGGCACAAATACATATAAAAGTGAGACGAGACGTTTATTAAGCTTCCATTGACTTTTTTTTCCTTTTTTTTTGTTTTTTGTTTTTGTTTTTTTGGTACAAAGCATCTACATACATAAGCCGTACAATAAAAACGATAGTGTAACACATATCTACCAGTTATGGATGTGTGCTATCATTGGGATCGTATGTTTTATTTCAAAATAAATAATGCCTTTTTACAGTGCCATTACTATCTGAACCAAGGTACATGCTTGGCGGCTCATTTTTGCAAGAGAAAAAAAAAAAAAACTGCTCATGTGGACTACGATGACATGACGTTCGACCAAATTCCCATCTACATTTTCAAGTATGTCATTTCAAGCCAAAGCGCTGGAATACTACGTTTGTACACTGGAAATGCGCGTTATTGCTGTTTTCCCTTTTGAAGTGATTGGTTCATTCGTTTGTACTGGAGAATAAATGCAGTAATGTGGGATTATGTTTAAACGGCAAAGAGAAGACTGGAAAAAAAACGGGAAGATATGGTACAAGTTTGTGGCGTCGCTGAGACCGAACTCGCTCAACAGTCCGAAGTGGACTCGGCCGCGGGGCAGCTCCTCGGTCCGGGGGAGGTGGGGGGGTGTATTTGGGGGGGGAGGGGTCGGGGTGTACGGGCGGGGGGAACGCCGGCCCTCCTCAGTCGAAAGCCCTTGACTTTTTAAGCCTTCATTCTCCACAGTACAGTTCGAGCTGCTCTGGGGCAGTCCCCAATCGAGCCACTTTCACTCCCCCCCCCCCCTTTTCCTAAAACGGAAAGTTTAACGTGATGGCAAAGAACAAGTTGCTTTCAGCCTCTTTAATAAAGTCCAGTCCCGAGAAAGGTAGCACCATAAAATTCATATGGAGCAGTCCGTTTAAAAAAAATAGTGCCATTATCATAACGTCCGTGGCATTGTGCAATCAGTCGGTGGTTTGTCCTCGTTGCTGGATGTCCTCGTTGGGGTGGGCTGGGGTGGGGGGAGGGGGGGGGGTAGGTTAGGTATGATGGAAGGTGCGTATAAAGAAATATATAATAGGGAGAGAGGAAAAAATCCTGCTGGATTCTCTTTATAATCACAGGTGCAAGTGAGACTTTCGGTCTCTGCTGGATTAAGTGGAATAACGATGATCATACTCGACTGCTACACGCAGTTCTGGACGTACACCCGGGGTGTACCTCTTTAATGGCCCGGTCCGTCACTCTTACATTCAGCCCTATGACTAACGTCTCTTATGGCAGGAGATTAATACAGAATATTCCGCTCTGCATTTGTAAAGGAAGCTCAATGCCAGGGTTCATACGGAAAGCCTCTGATGATCAAGGCCGGGGGTTAGAATCCCTTTTTTTTTAATGTGTGTGTGTGTGTCCACTTTTTGGCCTTTGTTTGTTTTCTCACTTCTGGACGCCAAGGCTCCGCAGGCGCGGTACAACAGGTGGGCTTCTGCTCGACACGGGCATAAGGGGCCGGTGAGGACCGGCCTGCTCCTGGTCTTCAGTTTTCTCCAGCTGCCTCTTAAACTTTCTGGAGCGCAGGAAGGGCGGGACTCCTCTCCTTAGCCTTTGGGCAGCCGTTCTTTGCCACAGCTCGTATCGAGAAAACCTCATGTTAAGAGGCTTCCTTGAGCTGTCCTGCGAAAATAAAACGGGATTAATCACCTTAAAGGGTCCGGAGAACCGTATTCTTTATTTCTAGTGCACGTTCAAAAGTCTTAGGCCACCCCAGACCGTCGTTTTAGCCGTGGTCTTGTGGCCGTATATACGGCTGGGACCCTAGACCGCTTTTGGCCTCAGGCCTGGCTCTCCCAAATAAATCAGGGGTGGGTTTATTCATCCTTAATCGTTTTATTGATTAATGTACATTTGGGTCAAATGTTCGCAACAGCTTACAACGTTTGGAATTTGTGTTTACCGCTACTTAGGCTATTTACTTTAGTCTGTTCAGAGGAAAAACATCAAAGCGAGCATTTTAGCTAAAGAGAAATACGAGGAGACGGACGGGAAGGAAACAGTGAGCGCGAGTCTAGAGGGAGGATAAGGAAAGGTTTAAGAACGTTTTACTCGTATTCGTAGATTTGTTCTTCGGAATTAAATAAGATAAGAATTTCAAGAAGAGTAGCGATTTCTTCTTAGGAATAGTAGACCTCTTAAGCTGTCCGCACATTTAAGGGGATTTTCTTTTTCGGCACTTCTGTGCACCGCATAGTTTCGGGATTTCCCTCTCATGATCCCCGCGTCACTATCAGGCCACGTTGCGGTTTGGATTCTCCACATTTAGTACCTGAACTGTGCCCAGGACGGGGTCCGGGAAAAGACGCAGGAATGGAAAAGTCCTGTCCTGTTTGAGAGGGCCGTGGTGGGGGGTGGTTTTGGGGGCCTGAGACGCAAAGAACGTGACTGCGTCCGCCTACGCCTCGTCCGAAGCGCCGCCCTTGGTCGTACCCCGATTGTTTTACTGCTGCTTTGTCTTGTTTTTGTTGTTTTTGCAATTCAAGCCCAGCTGGCCTCGAGGGTTGCCAGCACTTAACATATTTTCATGCCAAGACCACACGGTGTAGGCACGCACCAGAATGCGCCACGGCGCCTCTTTTGGTGCTTCGAAGCGATGACATAATTGCCAGCGCTGCACTGCCGTGTGCCTCTCGACCTTTGACCCTCTGCGACCCTTTCGCCCGCACGGCTCTTTTAACGTTCCCCTCGTTTCCCCCTGGCTGATCAAACCCGCCGGCTCCAGTACGTACCTTGTGACCGGTGTGTGACACCGGGACGACCTGCAGCGCGGTGGCGGAGATGTCTCTCTCGGATTTCGCAGGCTTCGCACAATACTGCTCGAGCAGACGCAGATCACAGCTGCGAAAGCAGCATTCTTCCACTATTCCTCTGTGAGGGCGCCGCCCGTTTGATCTGTACGGCCGGCCTGGGGAGGGACGCAGAGAAATCATTAACACCTTACGACCGCACGGTGGGGCCGCGGCCCAATTAACACCTCGCTGCCGTCCGTCGCTCCACATCGTCACCCTCTTTGCATTTTAAGTGCCGTGTACAAGCCTGGAGCAAACGCAGAGGTCACTTTATTAGGTACACCTCCGTACGTATATAGAATTCGATACTAATTTGGGGGGGGGGGGGCGGGTCACATCTGATAACGCCTCAAAATCACATTCCGGCACTAATCCCATCGACGTGTACAGATCACCTACATAGTGCACTGCGTGACTGTGAGTCCCCGCAAAAGCGTTCGCTAAGGTCCTACGGATAGCTGTGGGGTTGCCAGATCCCGCAGGTTAAAAAAAAGCAACCCTGTTTAGGACAAGTCCGGTCTGTGTAGCTCTCTTCTCTCCTTTCTGTAGCGCTTGGGAGGAAAAGAAATCAGACGCCAACTAATAAATCCAATAAGCCAGTAGTGATCGTTTGACAAACTTTAAGCAAACTGCAACTCATCTTTAATTAGGGCAGTGAAATCTTTAGGAACCGGAGCAAAACGTAGAAGAGAATCGTAGTGCGGGTCAATATATCTGAGAGAAATCGGATTACTGAGGTAAAATCCCTGCACTCGCTGATGCGCTGGTGTGTTTTCTACTGGGACGAGCGGATCAGGCACAGCAGTGCTGCCGGAGTTATGAAACGCCTGTTTAAACGGTCTGTACGCTGCGAGAAATCTGATCGCCGAGGTAAAATTCCAGCGATTTTCGGAGGTTTCGAAAACGACGCTGTTTTGGCGTTTCCGCAGCTGCACGCGTCTGTCAGTTACGTCCAATACGACCATGTGACCGTATTTGCCCCATCGCAGTCTGAAGGTGGCCTAAGACTTTTGCACAGTACTGTGTACAGGCAGACCAGCAGTCGTATTATTACAGGGTGCATTAATAAGACAATGGTGATAGTAAAGCCTCTGTAAATAGTCCACCGAGTCAATGGTTCCTACTAAAAAGGAGCCGAGCCACCAGGTGAATGGCCAGACTGCACCCAGGCCCGCTGCCTATTTAACAGAGATAAGAGGTAAAAGAACAACAGAAGGGCACGCGGGGGGAGAGGGGGGGGCTAATCTAATAATTGTATCAGACGTCATCAAACGGGCTGGAGTTAAAAGAATCAAAGGGGACGCTTCCAAGAAAAGTGCATGCAATACGAGGGGAACAAAAAAATAAATAAAATAAAATAAAAATCCCAGACTGCCTGGAATACGGGGTCCTGTCTAAATAAGCTGCTGAGACATAAACAGGACCAGGCGCCCGAGCCGGGAGCCCAGTTTATCAGGGATGTGGTGTGAGGAAAAACTTACTGATGTAAAAGCCTCGGTCTCTGCACACGAACTGAAGAGTGTCGACCAGCTCCCCGCCGCAGAGCGTCTCGGCCGACGCTTGAGATGAGTACAGGGACAGTGCCACTGTGAAGAGCAAAAGTCTGCAGGACGGAGTCATCTGGAGGGCCGGATCGAAAAGAAAAACGTCAGTGCGGTGCACGTCACGAGCCGTCAGCGTACCGGCTTAAGAGCACCATTATTAAATCTCATGTTATACGACAACATCGTCTGGATAGGTATGGGCCAGTGAGGGCGCCCCTGACCGGTAAAAGTTCTAATCGAGCAGGCTTTCTGGTCGTCTGTCAAAACACACACACACACACACACACACAGTGCCGAAAGGAAGAGGCACCGATTTCTGACTGTGTACTTCAGCAGCAGTATTTTAAAACGTACGTTCAAGAGCTTTTTGACTCCTGCTTTGTACTAAGTGTTTAAAAAAAAACCCTCGAAATGCTACAAGAGGTACTGAAACAGGATAGCAGTTTTGTAAGTTTTTTTTATTTTCTTTATTTATTATAGACTCTGTTAGAATATTATAAGAGGTACCGAAACAGCAGTTTTTTAAGAGCTTTTTAAAATATATATATATATATATTTAGAATATTATAAGATGTGTAAGAGTCTGTGTAATATTTATTGTTATAAAATCTCCTGCAGGAACGATATGCACGAATTGATATCGATACGGTCCGAGCTCGTTTCAGTTCTTCTCCACGGTAGCAGTTCAACCTGAAGAGTTCCTTCAGCACTGGAGATCGGTCTGTAGCTATGAGATACCGTGCATCATAGACGCCTTCTCTTCTTAGGAAGGCTGCGTTCGGTTTTTTGTTTTTGTTTTTACTAAGTACTCACAATGAATATCTAAAACCAGACAGCAGAATTAGGAACCCCAGTCCATGTGTGCAGCCAGTTCACCCCTGACTTACTTGAACCCTGATCATTGTGCTCTGGACCGCCACTGATGACCTGGTCGATTCCTTTCTGATCTCAAAATCAGCGGAGACAAAAGACCTAATGTCGGAGTTAATCAGCCGCTCTAATGACTTGCTGCGGCTCTCTTGGTGTTCTCGGAAGTGAAGTATTACTCGTGATCGTGCTTTGTTTTGTTTTTTGTTGTTGTTTGTTTGTTCCCCCCCAAAAAACAATGCGTCACCGGTGCGTGCACACATCACACACATCAGAGCGGTCGGTTCCGTTACAGTAACTAAGTCCCCGGTTGGAAAAAGGGCGGCTGTTGGAGGAAGCCAGCGGAAGATGGAAGAGTTTGCAAGAGCTCTTACCGTTGTGCTGTGTCTCTCGGTCCTCCTGCAGGATCCGCACACTGAAGGATCTGCGCACACTTTCTGCCCGTCCATCGCCTTTATCCTGCATGAAACACTGCACGGTCCTTCGCCCCCTTTTTTTGGCTTTACTTTCCACACTGCTGCATTAGTGTGAGGCAGGATGGTGAGGCTGCTGTTGATGAGGAGGAGGACGAGGAGGAGGATGAGGAGGAGGAGGACGAGGAGGAGGAAGAAGAAGAAGAAGAAGAAGATGATGATGCTCAGAGTTCACAGGACAAAGTCGGGGGCGAATTGGCAGCGAGAGGCGTTTTATACGGTCCCCCCTCTCCCGCCCCCAACTGCCCCCGAGCAGGGTTGCCAGATTGACGAATTCCTGAAACGAACCCCGCCCAAGGCGCTGCGATTCAACCCGTGACAAGAGATTGGAATCTCTAGTACATTTTTTTTTTTATGCGAGGGCAATTTCAATAGTTTATTGATCCCTTGACGTTTTGTTTGTTAGTATACATTTGAGGGGTTTTTTTGTACTCTTCTGTGTTTAGGTCTTCCCTGCTTGCGTAAAACTGCTTAAGACTTCCCCCGTACCCACCCAAATGAACGACTTCAGACCCCCCCCCCCCCAACTTAAGTTAGGGAGAACCCTAGCCTAAAGCGTTTACTGCGTTGACTGGGGGATTTTGGCATTTTATCTTTCATTTTGATTTAACGAGGAAAATCCTCCAAAAAAAAAAAACATATTCTCCATCATTCGACTGATATTTTTTCCCTTTCTTTTTCTGCGTCTATTAGGCGCTTGTGAGGGAATTTACTGTTAAGGAGATAACTTTTGGCCGTTTTCTTTTAAGGCTCAGTTCCCCTAGGTTACACTTTTTCTTTTCCGCAACACACTCTGCTTTAAAAGGTCAATTTCGTTTCGTGTCTGACAGACCGGATTTCATTATCATTATCAGGCAAACCATGTGCATTTTACCAAATACACGTTCACTGTTTACCCCATTAAACCAGCGCGACTGAACCGAGCTGCAGCCTGTGCGCTGTTATTTTAGTCCACTGTGTGATTTGAACCCCTCTATAGAATGGAGCACTTTTTAACAGCAAATAACCCAAATATGGAGCAAATCCAAAGTAAACGGAATCTCTTCCCCCCCCCCTCTCTCACTCTCTCTCTCACTCTCTCTCTCACTCTCTCTTTGGAAAAAAGGGTGATCCTGGAAATCTGGCAACCCCGTCCCCGAACTGGCCCCTTGCAGATGTATGAGGCTCAAGACGGGACAGCCAAGTTTGGACTGGGGAGGACTGGAGAAGTCAAGTTAATTCCCTGACTCACACAGCCTGTGAGTAGATACCGTTTGCAAAACAGGAGAGGACTAGACAGTGGGGGACTTGCCCAATTCTGGATTAACACATTTAGCTTAAGTTGGAAACACATACTTTAGGAGTAAGGTCGCGCGTTGGCTCAAATGCAAATAACGTAAATATGGTTTATTGTATACATTTTTTAAAAAATGTTGTCGTCTGGTGTGGTTGCTCCACTCCTAAGCATGACATCACAGTGGTTTTCAGTGTGGCACTATCCCATTAAGAGAGGTGCCATGGCGTTCTCGTTGCCTTGTCCAAAGGTAACCTCAGCAGGAAAGCGTGTGCCGGCCTTGTTTTCCTGCATCCCGGAGCCTGTGTCGTGTGTTAAGCAAGCCAGTGTGTGTGTGTGTGTGTGTGTGTGTGTGTGTGTGTGTGTGCAGCGATTAAAGCATCCTGCTTTCATATGCATGAACGGCCTTAGCCGACAAGACAACTGTACATCAAGTAACTGTGTGCATTCTTAGTCAAATAGGCTTTCTGCTTCAAAACGGCCTACCTTTTGCCGAGAGGTCAGTGAAAGGAATTTTAATTGAGGGTAGACCGCATTCTTGCTTCTCACCATAACAAAAGCGGGGGGTTTGCGGGACGCATTCCAGCGTATGCAAGCACAGTGTGAGAATTCACCTTCACCGGGGACAAGCGCTCGGTGGCTGACGGTGCATCTCGGTGTACCTGCCCTTGCAACAGAAGAAGGAAAAAAAAACAAAAAAAAAAACCATCAGCTGAACTGACAGCTTGTGCTAAACGAACAACTAGCGCGCTCATTTTTTCCCCCTGGAGCTCAGTAAGGTACAGGAATATTTAAGGGGGGCACACACTACCTGGTTGGCTGGGCAGGGTTGACTTGGGACGACCCGAACATCAACGGTTCGACACATAGCCATGCTCCAAGTAAGATCATTTGTGGGAAGAGAAATGCCTTCGGATAGAACGAATCCACCTTTGGGGATGAGTCGCGGCTTGAGATGCTCTGAGGTTTTATCAACAGCACTGCTCAAAAGTCTTGGGTCACCATTAGGCCGTTATCACTTCACCTTGCTCCCCTTCTAAAAAAAAAAGAAGGTTCCTCCTCCTGATCAGCCTGGCCTGAGTGGGTGTGAGGACGGGTCACACTAAATAGAAGCTATTTTTTTTTAAATATACTGCATTTCTCTATTCTAATAAAGAGACCGGGAAAGAATGAACAGCAATAACACCAACCTAATTGGTGGCCTAAGACTTTTGCACAGCACCGTGTGAGTCACTTGTGGCCCCCTGGTTCGAGGGATCATACAGACCGGGCCTGAGTTGTGAGGTCTTTTCTTAGTACGACCAATGTTTATTGGCTGTAGCAACACCGGCGTGAGGGTGCGGACAGAAATATGCTGGAGTATTCCTTTAAAACTGACCACTGATATTATGAAATGAGAAGAGGACATGCCTCGACATGCCCTGCGCTGATCCTCAGGCGTGTGTGTTCCTGCTTGATGCTGCTACAGAACCAGTGTACTCCCCCTGGTGCACCGTCCCTAGATGTACTCCCTAGGCCACTGTCTGTACAGCGGAACCCCGTTTATCGTCATTAATCTCTTCCAAGGCGGCTGGCCATAACCGAAATGAACGACAGCTGAAGCCACAGTTCCCATAAGACATAATGTAAACACTTTATTAAGAAAACCTGGATGGGAACAGCTATAGGATTATATTTTATATATAATTTTCTGGGTTTCCACTCGAACCCAGACAGAAGGTTCTTAAAGGTCCAGCAATCGGAAGAAGAAACCTGACAAAGAGATTTTACCTTCCAAAAACGCCACTGGAATTGTTTTTAAACGTTAAATAATCACCTCATCGAGGCATCGCGGGACACACCCCCGGACCTCCCCTTTAGAGTGTAGACCACCACCGTTACGGAGTGTCTAGCTGTCAGCCAACCGGGTTGCCAGGTCTACTTGTGTAAGCGATTCATAAGCGCCTTTATCCAGGCTTGTTTCCCTAGACCTGGTGCGGGATCTGGCAACCCTGGCATCAAACGCAGCACCGGTAAAATGTCTGCCAAACACATTTGGAAGGCTAAAACGCAGTGCGTGCTGGTTTAAAGTCTAGGTCTCATCCTTCTGTGCCAAAAAAAAGAGGGCACGTAAGCTCGCTTGTCAAAGTCCGTTACGAGTGCTAAAATGTCAGGGTCCCGAGCGAAGCTGAACGAGGAGTGTCGGAGCAGGGAAATCACCACGTGCGTTCAAAATCAAGACGTAGCTAACGATCACGCGGTGCTTCCGTGCTGCATGCTTGGACCCGTCTCCGGTCGCGTGAGATCGGTCTTTCCTTTGTTTCGGGGTCTGAGATATCGCACCTGAGCTCTGGCACCATCCAGTGGTACAAAGGTAAAACGGCACGTGAGTCTGGTGGCTAGAAGGACCGTGCAGTGCGCACGGCGTCCCTGGAACCTCTCAAAAGGACGGACCAGAATCGGTCGCTACCCGGTTGGGATTGGGAAGTGACGCCTGGTCTTTAATAAGACCTTCTTTTATGGTTTCTTTTAAGAGCGGTATTCCTAGCGAGCTTCTGTGATACCAGTGGTTTCCTACAGCCTCCTTGATCTCGCTCCATTCTCTGGTCAGATGTTCTGGAAACAGCATCTGGTCTAGAAGCGTTTCCCAGCGCCCGTGCTCGGCTGAATTATTTAAAGCACCGAAATGAGATGTTAGATCAGTGCCTGTTTCTGCACAGAGATAACCTCTCGGCTGGAAGAACTGAGCGACTCGTGATTTTATATCTTATCTGGGGACTTCACAGAGACCACGTGCGTCCTGTAATTATTCGGAGGCCGTGGCAATTATTTTCGAGCTCCTCAAACCTAGCCGTGCCCTTGATTGCTGAACGTGGGCCCTTACGTCCAACCTGACCGGCGGATAGGGAGCAGATCGGTCCGATTTCAGGATTTAGGTTTGCTTAGATTTCACAGGCGCGCTTGATTTAGAACCTAGTGGTCCCCGACCCGAGTGTTCTTCGAGTGCCCCCGTAATGGTGGTGGTGGTGGTGGGGTGAGCGAGTTGCTCTGTTAGCTGCAGACTCGGGTACGAGCTGTTCTGCTGCGTCCCTGGTCTCACGTTCTCCATCCTCCATCCCTGCTTTTTCCTCTGCTCCCCGCCTGTGACGCTACATGGCGACCTAACAAGCCGTACCCAGAATGCCGTTCCATCATGGTCACACTCTGGCCGAGGAGCAGATCATCTACTGGCACGTTTTAGGAGATAAAGAAAAGGGTACTGGCACATCTGGAAGAAACGTGACGTGACCCCAGGTCCTGCAGCTGCGAGGAACCGCTTGTTCCTCTTTCAGAATCAATTGTAATAAAGTAAATATGAAGGATCCTCAGAGACGAGGATGAGGAAATGAGTGGTTATGGCTAACCAGTTCTAACACAACCAGGATCTGCGGCACGTTTAGGCCGGATGTGACGGGACCCGGATCACGCCGTCTACTTCAACGTGAAACGTTTCGCTCTGGACGACCGAACCAAAAGAACCAAATGACTCGCAACTTATCTCGCCGGGTCTGCGCGTTCACGCAAACAGATGCGGCAGATTGAAAATTCTGAAGTGTTCCTTTAAAGTTAAGAAAATAAATAAATAAAACGTCGTTACCGAACAAAATAAATGGACATCTGGCATCGTCGTGCCTATTGCAAAATTAGCAGCTGTTCAAATGCTATGTGGTGGGTGTCCTCGTTTCAGCTCTCTTGCTTTTCTTACAAACCACCGTATCTGGATCTTCTGATTTCTCTCTCTCTCTCTCTCTCTCGTCACGCTGAAGCTGGATTGCGCAGCATTTAATAACTTGAGTCACCGAAGGCTTTGCCTGGATCTTGTAAAAAACGACTTGGAATGGTTTGCGGATTCATTTCAGGTCGGAAATAAACGACACTTGTGATACTATGGGGTTCAAGAGGCTCAAAGAGTTAAAAAAACAAAACAAAACCAGAGAGGTGACGACGGTGAAACCTTTCTATGGATACAATACCTGCACCATATAGGCAAAAGTTTGCGGACACCCCTTTTAATCCTGGAGCTCTGAGAAAAGAAAGGAAAGAAACGAAAAGCGCTATGATCGTTCTCAAGATATTCCATTATTCTCGAGTCGATCCTTCTTTTAAATTGGGAGCAGCCGTTTATTAGAACCGAATCCTAAAGTAAAGAAATAAATCCTGTTATATACATGTAATTTTATTCGTTTATTTGGACCAAAGAAGGTGAGAAGCGAATAAGAAAAAGAAGCCACAAGTCACCACTTAGAGCGGATACAAAGCTGCTCAGCGAGATATGGGAGGATTTTTGGGATCCCCGGGAGAATTGGTGCTTTTATCAAAAGGTCAGGAAATCCGAAAAGTTGTGCTGACAAGAGCAAAACCAGCGGGAGGTGACCACGCCCACCACTTTCTTGA
>JAUZST010010290.1:0-12500 GCA_034779995.1 Parotocinclus haroldoi | reverse complement strand
ATGCAACGCTTAAAAAATGTGCATGAGCTTGTGCAAGGACCTAGAGAGAACAGTTACAGTGCCTTTAGGCAACGATGGGGGTGGTGGGTCAACTACGAATGCGACCAGCTAATGAAGATTAAAGGCAACCTGAAGAAGTCATTTGAGAAGAACATACAATTAGCCTTCTGCCAAGCAAGGCCAAAACATGTAAGCATGTGCTTGAATGAAGAGACAGCTCTAGTACATTGTAAATTGTAAAGCCTTTGTATTGTAGGCTATTCTTGGAAGAAAAAAATGCAGCAACTCAGTACAAAGCATAGTGAGTCTCTGCACCATTCCCATGGCAACAAGTACCATCACTGCTGGGAAATGCCAGTGTGGAAGTGTATCATTTAATTAAGAGCAGACTGTTGTATCTTATTCTAATTTTTTTTACTCCTAGACACACCCATCTTGGTCACAACTAAAACTGAGATAGTCCTGCATTTACGTAAGATGCCTGTCACTTTATTCTTATTTACCCAAGGTTACAGGGGCATATGAAGGTAATTGAATCCCACTAACAGGATCTAATAACAAAAACAAACAATTATTAGCCCATAATCAGGATAGTTGACTCCAGATTAAACACAAAGACTAAAACGCCCTAATTATTGAGATGTTATGTTGTCTTGGATACAGACATACCACACCTCAAGGGATCAAGTGCATATGTAGGCAGTGCAATCTGCATTTTGGGACTGTGGGTAATCACAACATACTGCATGTAATATAGGGAATTTGATTATAAATGTGGTCATATAAGAATGGCAAGTGGTCGCTATGGCCAGTATGTATCACAGTTAATGTAAAGTACACCATAATCTATGTAGAACGAACATTGTGTATATCACGGATTTCTCAAATCCAAAAATAGGCTTGTGTTTGAAATCTGCAAATTGGTACTGAGTGGCACAACAGTAAAGGCATTTGCCTATTGACAGGAGATAGTGAGTTCAATCCTTGATGCCATAGCAGTCCAAGGCTATGTGCCCTACATATCTGAATGGGATAAAGGAATTCTTCTTTCCATTAGTAACCATTCCTGTGCCTCTTTGAGCTAATGTAAACTGAGCAGTCAGCTCCTTCAAGTGTATTCAGCAACAACCTATAGGAGGCTGTTTAGAATAAGTCAATGGCTGGATTAATTATTGAGCATTTCCACTTTTTAACAGATGTCCTTATTATAACAAATATAATCCTAATATAATCCTACACAGTACAATCCAGGAAATTAAGTTAGGCCCTTGATAATTAGTTCCACAAGTTGAAATTTTTGAGCAGGTCTAGGCACTAATTAGGGAGGAACTCAGCCATGTGGACTGTCCCAGAGAACTACATTCATTCCAGGACCTTTTTGGTTTGCGCTCACAGCACCAGTAGAAACGCTGTTTTGTTGATGTATGCTGTGCATTCTAATCAAAATCACGTTGTAGCTCCTTTGTCACGTCAGTCCATTTGTCTGTGTTTTTTGTTTCTTTTTTAGCACAACAGTCTGTTGTACTGGTGTGCAGGTATATTTTAACATGGCGGATGACGTCAACACCGGCACTTGCATATGGGTCGATCTCCATACTCTTACGCCTGGACCAATCACCTCATACTTACATCACTCAAGGCTCCTATGCACAGAGAAAAGACCCTGCATTGAAGTAAGAGTTTTAAAAGTCCCTGTTGAGGTATTTTATGCTCAATATTCTAGTAGAGTTCAATATCTTACCCTCTGTTGCAAGACTCCCAAGGTGCTAGACCTATTTGGTTAAATAATTAGTAACTAGTTATTCCTTACATGCTGAGTTACAAAGGAAAATCAATACTAAAGTGCTATTGGAAAGTTAGTTGTATAGCTTCATCTCAGACTGCGAATCCTCAAACCAGAGGCTGCATATTAAAGCTATTAAAGCTATTGTTTTTAGCAATAGAACTAGTGTGGTATCTGGTGGTTTGGGTGTTGTATATACACAGTTTAGAAAACATTAAAGCAACACACAGGCCAAATAACAAATAACATTGATTTTATTGTTACAATTACACATGGTAAAAATTGGGATATATCAGGTATTATTAGCAGTTGAACAGTTGGTACTCATAGTCAGTGTGTGGGAGTTGGGGGTTGTGATTGGCTGGTGTAAAGATCTGAGTAACCTTTATCAAGTTGTTGGCCAGAAAACTGGGTCAGAGCATGTCCTGAACATCAAGGCTTGTGGGGTGCTCCCTTTCAGCAGTGTTATAAGTAACTACCTTACCTGAGGAATTGATTGCCCCAAGGTGAACAGCTGTTAGATGGCAAGCTGGTGGAGGAAGTGTGATGTGTGTTCTGTTGGAAAATCCTCAGTCTAGCAATCATGTGGACATTACTTTGATGTGTAACTACATAAACATTGTTACGGGATTTCTCATGTATAATGTTTTGACTAATCAGAGTATAAATGTAATGATAGCAGAGTCAAAATGTCAGCCTCACTTGTGGTGTCCACATGAGCATGTTCTCATGGAAGTACATAACAATCTAAATTAATTTAGCACCTTCTGCTAAAGTACTGTAATGTTTAAGAAAATGTATAATGGCCATATACTGTGTAACATATTGCTGACAATCTTAAACTTGGATTTCACTCCATAAAATCCTTCTTCATTGAAGACGTGATCATTGATCATGAAGATCAATGTCTAGTCATTGTCAGTTTTAGCATATCTTAGCATTTTCACCTTGCTCCCTACAAAATAAGAGATTTATTGGCTGCTAACCTTACAAAAAGACCATTCCTGATCAAGCTTCTTTAAATGTTGAAGGGCATCCAGATAAAACTGCCAAATGCTGATATTGCTCTCATAAAAGGAGACCACACTAAGTTTTCTGTTTTTTTAGATGTTTATTACAAATGTCCTAGGAAATAAGTAAAGGAAATAAAGGAATAGAAATGGTCAAATGATTATATCATTGCTAAAACATCAAATCTTACGTTGGCATGGTGGCCTAAGACTTTTGCACAGTACCTTATCTTCATTTACTTCTCTTCTGAATTAAAACTTGTTATATCTATTTGGCTGTTTCTGGTCAACATTTAAGATTACATATTTGATATCTTCGGTTGCCTAAATAAAAGCCATTTTAATCTCTAGCAGCTCATAGCTACTGTGTTCATGCTCTATAAAGCTGGACACACACACACATATACACACGCACACACACACACACACACACATACACACGCACACATACACACACACACACACACACACACATGCAGTGCTCCAATAGATTTGCTTTAATAACAACAAAGGCTTGACTTAGTTGCTATGCCAACAAGACAGAACAAAGGCATGAGCCTTAATGGCGTCAGCGGTGTGAGACAGCATCCACAGCTGCTTTCAGAATACAGGAGGCTGTCTCAAACATGTGGACCTACAGTACAGATTACACACACTGTACAAATGTGGTTATACTTCTGAAAATGCTCACATCATAAAACAATTTTCCTTTGGAAATGTTTGACATGCCAAGAATAAATTACCAGCTACCTCAGATGAACAGATTGTCAGCTCTACAAGGCTAATGTGCCTAACACATAGGTTATGGACACCAATTAGTATCATGCAAGCTGCATGACTTCACACTAATCACACATTTACCCCAGACCAAATTAATTGGAACGAAATCCCACGTGAACATGATTTCAAATAAAAATAGCACAACAATCCATCATTACCAAACCTAAATGTTCTGTCCTCACAATTGCCATCTATTGCAATGGGACATAAAGGGTCAAAAACTGCACAATCAAATTTATATGAGGTTTCTTGGCAGATCACAAGACAATGAGTAGCAAATCTGTTTTGCAGTTAACACAGGGCTGTGTTTTAACACCCTTTTCACTGCCACAAGATGGCAAAAAAACCTTTATACTTCCATGCCGACTGCATCTTGTCTTGTATCCAGGCTAGAGGAAGACTAACAGGGTACTAGAAGCTCTTTTCAGTTGAACAGTTCTGTCATCTGTCATGAATACATTCACACATATAAAGTTGCATTTGATTCCAACAACACCTTCTTGGCGATTATTTTATTATATTTGTTAATTGGTGTAGTGATTTTTCTTATAAAATACCAATATAAACTCATTAATCTTACAGCTTGAAAAAACAGCTTTGTTTCCATAATTTGCCTTATAAGATTCAACTAACATGCAAAAGAATAAAACAAAAATCTATGAAAATTCAGGGTTGGTAAAGTAATATATTACATGTATTTTCATAATTAACTTTTTTTTCCCCACTGCACTCTCTTATATATTTGCTTGTTTTATTTTAAATAGACTTAGTGAATTGATTTTTGCAGTGTGTTTAGATTCATTGTCATGATGTTAGGTGAAGAAGCTCCACAGCCTCAGCTGTCCAGCAAAGAGCTGATGTTTTTGAGGATTCTTGGCAGCACACTTTTTCTCATCAGTCCTGACCAAAGGCCCAGTCCCACTGTGCACACTCAAAAAAATCATGTTGCCAAAACCATGCTTCACAAGATGTGTGTTGTGCTTGGTTGACCAAACATAGTTCTTGGACTTTAGTCTAAAAACTCTGGATGCTGATATTCAAACCTTTTTATCACATGGCATCAAAAGAGACTTCTTTCTGCCATTACAGATTAGCTTTGTATAAAGCTTGTGAGATTGTTGTCACATGCAGTCTGACCAGTCTTAGCCACTGAGCTCTTGGTAGATCTCTTGATCAACAATAAATCATTCAGGTTGGAGTGATGGCTCAATTTAGCTGCCATAGCCTGTCCATGTCAGAATAATGCTGTAAATTGTCACATAGTTTAATTAGTCTTTGTCTTTCTAAACTATGCTTTTCCACAATGTTTTCCCTTTAGCTCTTGAAAAGCATGAAAGCATGAAAACTTGAAAGCATAGTTTGTTGTTGACACAGTTTTAAATGGTAGAAATTAAACTGCGATTAATTTGTTTGTTATAATTTGTTATCCATCCGCTTGCATTTCAACATGGGGAAAATCTGCTGCATCTCCTTTTGTCCGCAACTCCCTTTGCATCTCATTTGCTTAATCGAACAACGTTCTTTGAATTTTCATATGCTTTATTGATGATCTTGTTAATTGAAATAAAATCAAAAACATCTTTTTAAATGCTTCATATTGATTTTGAAATATCCCCTTTTTTGTGAGCAGTGTAGTTTGTTGCTGAAGGTCTTCTCGTGTTGACTCTATGCTTGATATTTTTCTAATGCATATCTGCTTAATTGATTTGAAATAAAAAACATTATTTTTGATGTGAAGAGATGGAATACTGTGTTATTTAGTGCTTCACAGCATGCCATACAATCAAAATAAATGTCACATTTACTCCAGAATGCCTTCTTAATTTGAAGCAAGCCTACACTAATGGGGCAACCCCTTTACGCTGCTCACGGTTTCACATTGCCACTTGGAACGCACTGAAGGGTTGCTTAATGATTGCTATTTAGGTTACCCGATTTTCTGAGGGAGGTTCTCTACTGCTTTGTTTTTCACCAAGTTCTTCCTGTCATGTCAGTCTCAGAGGAGCCTCTTTCCGTAAATAACCCCTCCCCCAAATGCACTTGCACATGCTAATAGCAGTTTATAATTGTAAACAGGAAATAGTCTAATGATTGATTGTCCGTATGGTTTATGCGCACAGGTCACATTCACAAGTCTTTGGGGTTTCTCTTTTTTTATTACACAGGCGCATGTCATACATATAAAAATACCTTTCTAACTTATATGTAGTAATGTACTACAACTGTAAATCGTTAGTGTCCAGCAGGAAGGCTATTTTTACACAGCTCCCCTTGAGCAATGTGGTTAGAAGTCATGAGGGATCTACAGATTGCTCTCTTGTTCTTTGCAACAAGACTTCAGACTGGATTTGTAGCGACAGTGCTAAATGGATTGATCCTGTCTCTTCCTTGCCATGGCTCACTCGCTGCTGTGCCCTGTCTAGAGCCTATTGATTAATGTCCTTGACAAAAGACACATATCAGCTCTGGTGTCAAATCATTACATATAGCACAGAGTGTTTTGCTGCTTTCCAAGTAGCATTGCTCGAAAAATGCAGTCATGTGATTAATCATCAACCCTCCCGGGCACTTTACATAATTATCATGATTCAGTCTAAGTAAATGTTTACCAGTAGCAGCAGGTTGGAACACAGATGCCCCGGATGCAGCTTTAAAAAATGCACATATTCACAGCATGTTTGGGTCAGTGCAAGACCCATGTTCTTATTCTCAGAACTAGGCACACTTGTTTAACGTTAGAGATTAGAAATAAAACATTGTTAACTGATGGGATAATGAACGATACGTGCGGTGTATTGTTTTTCCCTCGTTGCCAATCTGACAGCTGAATTTATTTAGACATAAATACAATCTACAAATAGAGAAAAGACTAGTTTATTATGTTTAAATGATTTGTTGATATATAAAGATATGATTATGATATGTTGATATATAGAGACACGTACACGTTGTGTTTATAATTAATGTAACCTCAGACAAACACACTGGATTCGGCTGCTCCTGACAGCAATTTCAGAGACCATCTTAATCAGAGGTAAGACAGAGACAACAACTAGTCCAAAAAAGAGGTTGAGACCGAAACATAAGATCAGACATAGACATAACCCTGGTCTGATTCAGGAAACTATATTGAATTTACTGTCATACATCAGCGTAACACTGATAAGTAGACATTTATGTTGTTAATCAATAATACAAACGTTGTTTTTCATAGCACATTAAGATGAATCGAAGTCCTACCATCGATGCCTATTGGGTGCGAAAGTGGTTTAGGATAGTGTGTTTCTTTATGCAGGTTTAATCTCATCATGACAATGAAATATGCCACCTACTGATGAAAAAAGAGGCCAGGACACAGATCTGGGTCTCTGGAGCTGAGTGGAACACCACCATACCGACCTATATATCCTAATAATTCTTAACCTGACTTATTGGCTAAAAGCTACTCTGTACCTTGTATAGCACAACGGCTGTGTCTAGTCTACCCAGAAAATATTTGGATGGCTATTAATAGTATATATAATGTTTTTCACTCATGCTCTTGTTTTGATTTATTTGTGTACAATTTGATTATCCTGAATCAGTGGTATATGTGTGGTTCCGGGAAAGGAGAGACAGAGAGAACTAAATGTTCCCCCAAGGTTGAAAAGATCTGACATTTGTGATAGGGCTGTTATGGCGGAGCAAGTGGTTGACATGATTGCTTCACAGCTCAGCTCCAGAGATTCCCAGTTCGATCCTGACCTTCAGCCCTGTCTGTGTGGAGTTTGCATGTCCTCCCTGTGTCCATGTCTGTTATTCCAGCAGCCTCTCACTTTCTAAAGACATGCATTAAGTTAACAGGTCACCCTAAACAGAATCAGTGTGAATGTGTACGATTATTATTATTATTTATGGAATCATCGTGTCATAAATATCCACTGCTACCGATGGGATGTTGAACAAACAAACAAATTTTGCTGGGACATTTTTCACACACACACACACACACTCACACACACATACACACACACACACATTCACACACACATTCACACACACATACACACACAAACAAAGAGAAACACAGAGAGAGAGCATACATTTTGTTTTTTCTCTATAATAATTCTATATCTATATATTTTTAACTATATTTAAATTTTTATGCATTTCTGCTTACCTACATAATATGCCTATTGATTGTATTTATTTGTTTAAAAAAGTTTGAATTGTTGAAAAATTTGAATTTATTGGTCATGTCAGTGTTGGTGATACTGTAACCACTATATTGGTCGTGTTTCTATGAGAACAGAGACACCATATGGTGGCCTGTATAAACACAGTCTTTAGTTAGGCTACAAACATTGTGTCACAGAAATAAGTAAAAAGAAGTACTTTTTGATTAGATTTACATCAATAAATGTTTTAACAAAGTTCATTGTCTTCAGAATGCTGTTCATTCTGCAGTCCATGTGAAACATTGTGACTGTGGAAATCTGCTGTTCTGCTGTAGTCAGTTGCAACAAGCTCATGTTAAACCTCTTCAAAGCACAGTTCCATATCACAAATTACTTTCATTGACATACAGATTGTTTAAGTATTATTTCCAAGTAATTCAATATCTATTTGATATTTGTGAATGTTTCTGAGCAATCGTCAAATGCAACTGAAAATAACATTTCAGCGTTTCACAACACTCATAGTACAACACTGTTGCAGATTGTCTCATTGATAATTTGGTGGTTAGTGCCAGACAGGTAAATCCATCCAACACACGTGATGAAGACACCATGCAGAAATGCATGGAGAATTTTAATTCACTTCTGAATATAGCAACCATCATGTCAACTACTTAGTAACATGTGATTTCTTTTGAACTCTAAAAAGCCATGGCTCAGAGGAGAACCAAAGCCAAGCAACTCATCTATGAACAAAAGGCATAGTAATTGTAAAAAAGTAAGGAAAAAATGGATGCAGTTTGTTCATTGAAATGGCTGAAGAGCACAGTGGGGCTTCCCTGCAGGTTTGGAGCTGTATTTGTGCAAATAAAGTGATTTGGTCAGCATTAAAGGCCCCCACAACTGCTGGCAAGTGCAGACAGATTCTTATCCATAATGTAATTTCAATAGGCAGGCATCTAATTTGTCCAAAATTTATTCTGCACCCCCTGCGCACAGCCAAATAAGAACAAGGACTCCTACAGTAGAAGTCCTACAGCGGATAACTGAGTCAGTCTGGCATTACATTAAGTGACTGAAACAAGTGAGACAAAGTCATGAACTGTGGCAGGTTTTCCAAAAGGCTTGTGAAAACATACCAGCTGTGTTTTAACAGCTAGCGCACAGCTACACACAAAATATTAAATTGGTTTAGTTTTCTTTTCCTTTATAATAGTTTTTTTGTGTGTGTACATAAAAATATGTTCTTTTCCACTGATACAGAAATGCAGAAAACACAAATACTGGTTTTATGTATATTATGCTTGCACAGTAACACAAAATAAATTATAGGTGATGCCATCAACTCATATGCAGCACTTTTATTTGTAAACAGTTGTTATTTGAATTATGTAATGTAATATAGCGTAGTACGTTTTATTTTGTAAGCCTGTAAAAGTACAGCATGTAATACATAGAGATTAGTATAAGTTAAACAATAATTACTCCAATTAGTTTCTCCAAATGTATGTTTATTTCCTGAAGATTATAGGTCAACCCGACCTGCATGATGTGTTGCTCAGGCAGTTTTAAATTATGCCCAAATGTCTGGTAAATGTCCTACATTTAAGGAGACTTCCTGGTCCACTGTCATGTATTCAGTTTAAATTTGCTTCTCCCGGTGAGGCTTGCGGTGCAGTTGTTTAGTCTCTATCACATATTCATTATTTCCAAAATGAACGTATTATATGTAATATGATTTAGAAACGTGTTTGGTAAGGAACTGCTACTTATAATAGTGATTATATGACCCATTCAGGCACTAGCTAACAAGGCCATTTTTGTGCCAACAGTATTCAGCTGCAGTATTTAGTACTTTACACGTGGATGGAAAGTCCCTGTATATCTCAACAGATACACCTAGTGGTAGAAAGTGTTCATTACATACCATTTTTAGGTCGAAACGAGCGGGGCGGGGGGGTGGCTTCAGTGATCAAGACCCTGGGGCATTGACGTTTTTATTTGTCTACTTATATTAGGCTGTGCTGTCTGTCCTCATATTCACAGTATAATGAGTTTTGACTCACTTGGACCTTTGAGAAGCGCTGCTGACTCAATGTCCCTAAAACCTGGGGGAGAAGGTGCCTGCAGGAGCGTATGTTCTTCAATGTGAGTGTTATTTCAGCAAAATAAATATAAATAAATAATTACCAACAAATAAACTCATTGACGCACTAGTGGAAATTGCATTATGCTAGCAGAAGAAACCTGTTGATGGATGAACGTAAAGATAGTCTGAAAAAGTGACAGCAGTTCAACACTGCACTAGACAGACATAAATGGATGGCATGTTGTCTCTATCACTTTTACGACTGTATATTTTACAGATACATGTTTATTGAGTTAATGGTTGATCATAGGCAGTACAGTGGCTTGGTGGGTAACACTGCTGCCTCACAGCAAGAAGGTTCCTTTCTGAGTGGAGTCTGCATGTCCTCCCTGTGTCTGTGTGGGTTTACTCCAGGTACTCTAGTTTCCTCCCACAGTCCAAAGACATGCGTATTAGGTTAACTGATGTTTCATAAGTAGCCCTTAATTTGTGACTGTGTGCAAGACAGTGCGTGTGTGTGTCCTATGATGGATTGGGGCCCTGTCTAGGGTTGTTCCTGCCCTTCCACCCAGAGTTACAGGGTGAGCACCGGCTGGCCCGCGACCTCGTATGGATTAAGTGGAAGGTTTATAAAATTATTTTTGTAAAGGCTGCTCCTCTAAAGCCCATCAACTGAAAGGATTCTTTACATGCAGAAGTACTGTAATACATTAAAGTAAGTTTTGCCCGTGTTTGATTAATAAATGAACAAAACTTTCTTGTAATGGCAGGAAAGTAAAGACATTGACCTTACTTCTACTGAAGCAGCAGGTTCGATGGCCTTTAGTGACATAATACAAACTTTGAGTGGCATGTCTCTTCAAAGAAATGTGCTGATATGAGGCAATTTCTCCAAATAGTTGTATGTTATGCCATCTTCATAATGCAGACCATTCTGGGTAATTTTTTCATTCTCCTTGGAGGCTTGCCTATGTCACCCAGTCAAAGCCACCCATTCATAACTCACTAATGATACCCCTGCTCAGGACTACCAATCACAAACAGCCAGTGAAACTTGTGTAAAGCATGTGTGTGAGTCAGTGTCCACACTACATCATATTTGCATTCATGCAGCACCAGTCACTGGTGTTTGAGTTTAATGAATTAGTTTAATGAACAGCTTGACACTGCGGTGAGATAATTCATGATCTGATTGAATTCCACCAAACCTGATGATTAATATAGACACTTAAGTAAACATTGTACTGCCTCAATGTAATTAAAATATGGGGGAAGCCAGGCTTCCTGTGTACTCGTAATGGAATAACCAGTGGTCAAAAGGACTTAATCTATGTGGTGTTAAGGCTTAAGTGAAAAGGCTGGGATAAAGACATTAGGCTACAAAAGCACGGGTTATTAAAATGCTTAAAGTAAACTAAATGCAAAACAGAAACATCTCACCAGCTAAAGAATCACTAAATCAACTTAAAGCATCTTGAACCAACATGAAACGCAGACCTCGGCTGGTTTTGCTAATTGACCAGCACGCAACTTCCAGAACACAGCATATGTTAGTCCAGATAAGTTAAATGTTTCAGGTCGGTCCAAGCAGTTTGTTGCTGTTCATATGCTGTTTGGGAAATTACAACATGTAATTTACAACCTAGGTCAGTTTGGTTCACTTGAAATTAATTTTAAAAGAATTACAAGCCAACATAATGTTTTATTTGGTGTTTTGTTAGCTAATCTCTAAGCAAACAGATTCTGTGAAAAATGCTGTTTCTGGGCTAATAACATTTTGTACATACTATTCTGTAAAAGGAATTGCAGTTGTAGGATGGCCAGTGGGTGCTGGAAATGCCTAACTTTAACTGAGAAAATATTTTGCCAGGATGAGAGTTTATTTTCCTCTATTTCCCTCCAGTTCAGTGCAAAATGTCACAGGAACAGATGTAGGAAAAAGAGAAAAGAAAGTTTTTAATAAAAACTACCACAAGTGACAAAAATGTAGGGATGTTAAGTTTCATATCAAGGTTTTGAGGCAGATTCGAGTATGAAGACAAAATTCCAATGAAGCTCCATATTGAAGCTTGTATCATTTTTAGAGTATCACATAACTGAGGTCAAAACTGTTATTTTATACGTAATAGAAAATTGGTGATGATTGTTTCACATCACATGCATAAATTATGGTGCAAAATCAGTGGTGGTCAAAGTCTGAGACAACTCTTGAAAATTCTTCTGTTTTGCATTTAACTTAAATTGAATATAATGTTCTACCTTACAAATGATAGAATAACAAATCATTGTGAAAAGTTTTATTTTTTATGCCCCTCAATGCTGGCACAGGGTTTGTGCAAAATATGTTGTCTCAAATAGCTTGATATCTCAATATTCCGTATAAACATCTTGTTGTGTTGCTAAAGTTTGTTTTCTCTGTCTTCAAGTGCCCCATACATGTTTGATGGGTAGTAGTAGATTAGTAGTTATTGATTTTGTGTCAAAGGATTTAAAAGCCTACCATACTTCAAAGGTATTAGGTAGGTGGACCATACTGATTGGTTGAACTTACTGACAACTGAAACTTTGAAGCTTTAATGAATAACAATGGTTAAAAAAAGTCTTCACCTGTTTGAGCATATTTTGACATAACACAATAATAACACAGATATAATATGTAGCTTAATTAACTTATGGAGTTT
>JAUZST010010289.1:0-12500 GCA_034779995.1 Parotocinclus haroldoi | reverse complement strand
CACACACACACACACACACACACACACACACACACACACACACACACACACACACACACACACACACACACAGAGCCTTTTTGCTGCTAAGAGTCTTCCTCCGTGACTAAACTGCTGATGCAAATGTCTGAATGAACCGTTAAAAAAAAAAAAAAAACCACACACACACACACAAACGTTTCCTTTTTGCCTCGGTCGTGTGAGCGAGACCGCGCCCCCGTGCACCTTTCCACCCCCGTGTGGACCACCGAATAAACGCGTCGCTGTTCTGATGACCATGGAATTTGTGCTTGCTGGATCGGTCTTCCTCCATGTCTTAGAACTCTGTCCTAACTTAACTATTTATTAAATGACACCAAAAAAAAAGCATTTTTGACTCGGCCGATTCATTTCGAGGGCGGGGACGTTCCTGATTTTTAGCAATGATTACAGGTATTCCCTCTTCCCTTCTCTTCAAGGTTTCAGCAGAGGGCCGAGGGTCGGGTCGTTTGGTTCAGGTCCGAGTCGTGACCCCTCGTTATCTAGTGCCCGAGTCCCTGGAGCGCAGGCGAGAGCCGAAAAACGGTCGAGCATCAGACGGAGACGAGTGGTGCTAGAGTCTGAGAATGAGACACAAGGCTGGAAATCAGTCCCGAATCCCAAATTAAGAGGCGGCTCTGGAGTGTTGGTCCCAAATCCCGGATTAAGAGGCGGCTCTGGAGCGCCGGTCCCGGATCCCGGATTAAGAGGCGGCTCTGGAGCGCCGGTCCCGGATCCCAAATGGAGACGAAAGGCTCTGGACCTTTTTTTGACGAGAAAACCATTTAAACTTTGTGTCACCATTTTCTAAAACTGTAATGAGATTTAATAACGTTCCTCCATCCTGCCCACAGAAATTAGGGGCTACCCCCGAAATGAATGGTCCCCTAATATTTCGGGTGATCTCTAATAGTGAAGGAAGCAGGAGGCTGCAGGACACAAACAGAGGAGTTTAATTGCTCGTGTTCGGAGATTCTCAACGCTCACACGCTCTTACGTACAGACAGATCATCAGCGTACAGAATAAATACAAAGGTCATGTGATACCAAGCTTATTCTCTCACACACACACACACACACACACACACACACACACACACACTCCCGAGCACGTTCAAACACACAATGAACCAGATTTCTAATCTGATGTGGATTCCACATACGCCAGTTTGGAGCGGCTCGGGGTTCAGGAACCGTTCGGCCGGTACGTTTAAACCTGGGGGGGCGGCGGAGGTGGGGTGGGGTTAATGATTCGGTCCCAAACGGTGACGTTCTGTAACAAAGCAAGAGGGTTATCGGGATAGGTTTACGTTTATACACGGCCAGCGGTGACGCCAGGGTGGACGTTTTAGCAGACGATTCTTCTGAACCTTTTCCTAGCAGTCGCACCGGTCTTTATTTAAAAAAAAAAAAAAAAAAAAGCTTTAATGAAGAGCATGCGTAACCTGAGATTAAGTCCTGAAATGAGTTTTAGTGACAGAGAGAGAGAGACGTTTACTATTCATATCCACGTTATTAATTATTTAATATAAACATCTATCTGAGCAAAGAGGCTTTCGGTTTTTTGTTTTTTGTTTTGTTTTGTTTTAGACGTGGCACCTCAACTTAGTCGGCCTTCGTGATCGTTAAGACTTTAGGGAATCTCACCACAGAGCGCAAGCGTGTCGCCGAGGTCTAAAGTGCGGCTCTACGACGCCGAGAACGAAGCACAAGCATTCCAATTCGGATTTTACTAAACATTTGAAAGGAAAAGCCAAACAATTTACACTGACTGAACGCTGATCTGTCCCCCCGAACCCTTTAACTCCGCCCATTTGGCATCAACAGGACACAAAGGGTTGGCACTGCTGTCTATTTTTATATATATATATATATAGACAAAAGTTTGAGGACTTTCCTTATGATGACTGAGCTGTGACCCATGTTACGGAGCTCTTTTCCACTGGGGGTGCACAAACTTTTGCCTATATATGTATAACGCGCATATAACGTACGGAGAGATTAAGTGAAACCTTGAAGCGGCACGGTTTGCCTCGTTAACGAAGGTGGCCGTAAGTATTGAGACGCCAAACGTCCGGGCTGGAACGCTCTAAGGGGTAAAGGTGTACGGTTCCATTTTCGTACTCCCCCTTTAGGCAAAATCCCCGACCTCCGACCCCTGCAGAAGGCCTTTATTATTAGAAGCGTTGTTGAATTACCCGCCTTCTTTTTAAAGTGCTCTCGGGACGAAGCTCCTCTGAATCAGAGGCTTTGGGGGGGGGGAAAGGCAAAGGAATAAAAGACCGTACGCCAAAGCACGGCCGCCGCGTGTTCTCAAGGGAAGCGGTCCAAACTGGGGGTAACAGTAAATCAGTCGGGAGTTCCAGAAGTAACCACAGCCTGCGCGACCACAAGAGGGTCGACCCGGGAACCAAAAGCGGCCCCTCGCTTTCGACCCGGGAGCCAAAAGCGGCCCCTCCGCTTTCGGACGTCGTTTCCGGCGAGGGTAGGAAACAAAACCGTGGCAAGGATGGGCATCGAAGTGTCCGGAGTGGGTCCGTAACAGGCTCCCCACCCTCGCTTGCTGGGCGGCATCGTGACGGCGGCTGGCGGGCGCGGGCGCCCCCGTGCGACGTCACTCGACGGCGAAGCCGCAGGTTTCCTCGATGGCGGTCAGCAGCTTGTCGTACAGCTTGTCGTAGCTCTCGTAGGGCGGCATGTCGATGCGGTTAAAGCTGCGGAAAACGGGAGCGAGGGACGCCAGTTAGTCGACCGGTTCAACGCAAGACTTTACACTAAAGTATGTGAACCTCTACGCTCGCCAGTATCCCTTAAGGACTGATCTGAAAGAACGTCCACGTACGAACGCATTCGAATCTCTGAGGGCCTTCATAAAGGTCACGAAACCACCTCCAAAGAGTTTGGACTCTTACGGGCCTGGACCATCATAAACAGGCCGTGTGTGTGTGTGTGTGTGTGTGTGTGTGTGTGTGTGTGTGTGTGTGTGTGTGTGTGTGTTTACCACGTGTGAGCTTTAGGCAGGTTGTTTGTGTTGGCGTCGATCAGCTGGATGGTGAACTGCCTGGGACCTGCAGCACCTGAACGAAAAGATATTTGATATATATTGGAGCAAAAGCGTCGTGAGGACGGACGGAACGGATTCTCTTCGCCCTTTTTTCTGTTCTTATGAGTTACACATGACTCACTGACCCTGTAAGGCTTTGAAGCCCTGCAGAGGGACTCTGGAGGAACCGGTGACGAACTGCAGGAGCCTGGCCCTTCGTTCTTCATCGAACGTCTCGACGGCCTTCCAGTACCACTTAACGACGCTGCTGTCGGCCGTGCAGTGCTTCAGACGGGTGTTCGCTCGCCAGTCGTGGATGTCGATTTTCCCCAGGCCGCAGACGATCAGCTGCACAGGAGCAACACCCCGAATCTGTACAGTACACTCTGTGTGTGTGTGTGTGTGTGTGTGTGTGTGTGTGTGTGTGTGTGTGTGTGTGTGTGTGTGTGTGCTTACCTCCAGCTCTTTCTCGTCGAAGGCCTTGAGCAGGTGCTGTGGAATCACCTCGTTAAAGCCTTTCTGCAGAGCCAGAAACTGAGCCTCGATCCCGTGCAGGAAACGCCAGTTCACATAAAGCCTGGAGAGCCGAAACAACCCGGTCTGATCAATACTCTGATTCGCTCTAAAGGGTACTCTATAGTACAGGGTATAGTGTCAGGACTGTAGGGATACAGTCACAATACTATTACAGTACAGCTATACTACAGTTACTGTAGGGATACAGTCACAATACTATTACAGTACAGCTATACTACATTTACTGTAGGAATACAGTCACAATACTGTTATAGTACAGCTATACTACAGTTACTGTAGGGATACAGTCACAATACTATTATAGTACAGCTATACTACTGTTACTGTAGGGATACAGTCACAATACTGTTATAGTACAGCTATGCTACAGTTACTGTAGGGATACAGTTACAATAATATAGCACAGCTATACTACAGTTACTGTAGGTACACAGTCTATAGTAGCTATACTATAGTTAGCACAGGGATATAGCACTATTGTAGTAACATTACTATACTGTTGAAGTAAAATATAGTACATCAATACTATTACTGCAGGACTGTAGTACTGTTGTGTTACAGTAATATTCTAGTACAGTCACTGTAACATTACAGTATTATAGTACAGCTGTACTACATTAATTGTAGGGTTTTATTAATACTATAGCAGCATTACTATACAGTTATACTACGGATACTGTAGGGTTCTAGTACAGTATAGTACAGTGAATCCCTCTTACCTGACGTACTCCTTCTTGGTCTCCTCGTTGACAGGGATGTTCTTGCCGTTGGGTTTGAGCTCGTGTTGAATGATCTGGCCGTAAGCACTGTGCTCCACGCAGAACGTGTGGTCCAGCACCGCCGTGATGTCATTCTCCCTGTCCCCCAGCACACACACACACACGCACACGCACACGCACTTACAGAACTGCTCGTACTGTAGAGTGGCACGTGATATTACTGCTAAGGGTTGTAAATGTCTCACAGGATCCAGACGAGGCTGTTGTGCAGGTCCGGATCGACAGCCTCCATGTCGTCGAGCGTGATGGGCTTCCCCAGTAGCTGTTTGTAGAAGGGCAGGGTGAAACCTCCGTCGATGTAATGACCGTGAAACACGGCCATGCCCATGATACGACCCACGAAGTGGAAATAGGACAGGTGCTCCTGCAGGGCGCGCAACAAACACGCAGGAGTTTAAACAGTGCAGGAACGTGAACTGAACTTCCAACAAAAGGCAGGATTTATAACTGAGCTCGAACATTTAAAAGTACAAGAGTCTTGGCAGTGATTTGGCATCATTTGTGAATTTCCTTACGCATGGGCGCATGCGTGTGCGTGTGTGCGTGTGCGCACGCTTTACCGGATTGACGGCAGAATCAGGATTGATCTGGAGCGTGTAGATGTCATCCCGTGAGTACTGGAACAGACCGTAGTAAGGATTCAGCATCTCGTGGGATAACAAGTACAGCCATTCTCTATAAAATAATAATAATAATAATAATAATAAAAAAAGATAATCAAGTAACACAACCAACATCACACCGACCTGAAGATTAAACGAGGATGAAACTTAATTGCAACGTTTGGACTAATTATTTAAGAGTCGACGCCAATCGATGATGAACACAGGTCGTAGAGACGCAGTACCTGGCCACGCCTCCGTAATCGAGCCCCTCCTCTCCTCTGAACTTCACCATCAGCCTCTTCCACAGGTCCTTCTGCCTCATCTTCATCACCTGCCGGTACGACTCCTGCATGCACACATCACATATCGGCATTGTTTCCACAAAACACGCAACATTAAACAGCGTACAGCGCAGCACAGGGTAGCCTGAAAGCTGAGGCTTCAAATCCCATTTCTGACAAACGTGCCGTCTCTGGGCGCCTGCTAAATAACGAGCATTTAGTAACGTCCTCCTGAAGAAACAACGTCGCCAACCTTAAATAAAAAAAAATATATAGAATCTTAACGCCATTTCTAAAAAGGCGTTCGTGAAAACGTCACGTTCTTTAATGTTTTCTTAACCTTACCACAGACTCGCGTTTCAATTTTTAACTCTTGCTTGCATTTTGCTCTCGAGGACCCTGTAACAAGTTGAGATCAGTGTGTCAAAGAGTATGTCAAATAAATGTCATCTCGTTGTTAAAATACGACTAATCTGGAGTAAATAAAGTGAATCTATTATTTTAAAAAAATAAGTGTTTAAACAGCACTGTATCTGACGTGAGCAAGATGTGACTGAAGCTCGTTTTCTTTTTGTTCCAAGCTTTACAAAAGGTCCATATTTCTGGACCAGGCTGCTGTTTAGAGTTCAGAAGTTATTCAATCACTAAACTGAGCATCCTTTATGGAGCCCAGACTTATTTACCACCTAAATTCACTGTAATCTTTTAAAAACTCGGCGTAATGCCTCAGCGCAATGCTAACAGGCTTTGTGAACAGCAAACTGCTTTCTTTATATTATTAGCCCGGTTTCAGGGCAACATAACAGATCTAGATATCAACCCAGATGGTTTATGTGATGTTTAAATACTGAAGTGGCGTTTGGAATTGATTAAGGAGCTCATTTATTACACAGAGTGAGCGATAGCGGCTAAGCTAACGCTATGTAGCGCTAGCGATTAGCGTTGAATGCGAATGAAATGTTGAGAGCCGCAGCAAAGCAGTCATATGTGATTAACAAAGGTTGAGTTTGCAAATATTTTCGGAATGAACTACAGTATTATAGTCTAAGCTATGTAATGAACCGTTTTAACACATATTAATGCGTGTTGCAACACGTATTAGCATTTATTTACAAGCAGTATGAGGTTTATTTGGCAGTAAACACTAAATTCTGTATACAAGTTATAATTGCCCTTTTGTGAATTCTGATTAACTTTGGCTCACATTTCATCCCTACTCATCCTGGTCCGAGTTTTGGTGAGGTCCCCATGTCTGTACCGGCACAGGTGCCCACGGGTACCTCGGAACGTGATGCCAGTCCATCACAGAGTCAACAGGGGATGCTGGATCGTAACAGGAGCCAGTTGTTCTTATATATAGTGCCCAACATGAGCAGAAGGCAACACCGGGGCTCTATCTCAAACCCTGTAGTGGTGGCCTGGCGTAATTTTTCCCCTATGAAGTTCAACCCTTGATCCGACTAATCTGATTAAATCATCCACATTGTTTCCTACGTAGCTTACACGAGGCATAACCGGCCCCATCGCTTCATGAACGCCATTTAACCCATAAGCAAGTGTGCGACATTCACCAGCCAAACGGCTCCAAGAGGCGGAATGGCGTCTCTGCGCCGACTCTCCCGTCTCCTTGACAAAACATGTTGCAAAACTCCCCGAACAGCCATTAGCAATCAGCTGCAGTCTCTCCAGGCCGAGAAGTTCTGGCCCGCGGTGGAACGCGCAGGAGCCAGAGAGGGGGAAAATGAAACGAAAGGAGAGAATCCACGGGCATGATGTCAGCCGAAGTCAGATTGAATAGGCCAGGGCGTCCAGCGCTCTGCTGAAATGATATAACGCCACTTGACTGTTTCCAGGGTTCGCGCAAAACAAACTGAAACCTCCAGCAGTGACGGCCAGCAGCGCATTCCTCTGGCAGCGCCGCGCATCTGAGCACATGTTCGTCCATGTTTGCTGCTCTCGTACCGGGGTTAAGAGGATGCACTTTTGTTTGGGATCGAACAGGGAGGGGTGGGAGCTTCGCTTCGAACGTAACGGCAGAGGGTTTCTGTACTTTATGCTTGCCTACTTTCTGATTAGATTCAGGTGCGAGGGAACAGCGTTTAAGGTACTACTGTCCCAGCACGGCTGAGCCGCCTCACCTTTACCTCCACCATGAGGGACACTGGATACGTTTTCTCTGCTAATAACTCACTTTTATATTAAAAGTCCAGAGTGACTTGGTGTAACTGTGGCTTAACGATCTTACTCAAGAACCCCGTACCCTCTGGTCCACAGGCTGCTACCTTGACCGCTAGGCTAGCACGCGTGGTACTATCCAGACTATTGAATTTAAGATGGTTAAAGCTCCATGCAGCACGATGACTTTCATTAGCATGACCACGCTGTGGGCGTTTAGCTCGCAGTCCTTCTGGTCCTGCTTTTTCAGACCTCTCAACGACCCCGACCAGGACAATCTCTGATCTGCCACATATTTCATACCACAGCACATCCTATTAAGGTGGTTGGGGCGTTCAAATATTTACAACGTGGACAAAAAAAAAAAAAAAAACAAAAGTGGAGAAACCTGTCATGTTTAATAGTTACTCTGCAGACATGGGCCGAACGTTTCCTCTCCACACCCTGCTCTCGGCGTATCCGCTCATCTCCGGCGTGGGCCATGTGCCCTCTGTACAGCGGTATTGTTAGGTTTTACCCAGAAGTGTTCGGGACGGTTTGCAGCTTGCGAGCTTACAGTGTTCTAGAAGTGCTTACGTACAGAGAAGAACGCATTGTGCTGAAATTTACGGCACGCGTCACGTGAAATCAGTCCTACAGTGAAGTCATTTTTTCATCGCTGCCTGCCAACAGTTATGAAACTCGGTCTGGGCCAAACGTCCCTATCAGCGTCTCCGTCCGTCTGTGCTGCATTCTGTCTCTGTCTCTCTCTCTAGCTCTCTCTCTCTCTCTCGCCCAGTATCATGATGTCATGCAGAAAGAATGCCTGCCTTCCAAGAACCATACGACTGCAGAAAGACAGTTTGTTCTGCTCTTTTTAAGCAGCTCGCCTTATTACTTTATTACGATCCAACACCCTAACGGTCCTCCTGACAGACCAGCCACTGTTATTCCACAGTGCGCCCCTTTGCATTCCGGTTTGCTCCTATAATGGGTTTAAAACTTTTTAGGCTCAGGATGAAATGTGGAACGTAGGCAAGACTGGAAAGACGTCCCTGCGTCCCATGGCCCGCATTTACATTCCGGAAAATGATCGCAGGTTCGATTCTAGGACGGGAAAAAACCCTTGTTACATGTGCCGGAGCGCAAAAAAAACGTTTTCGCGTACCGTTTTCATTCGGTAATTCATATTTCAGCATTGTTATGAGCTTATTATCACATAAAAGTAGCGACTAGGACTGGGCATGGACCCGTGCGTGACTCCATTAGGACTATTAAGGATAAAAAGCGAGGCAAATAAAAAGAAGTCTGGTTTGGTTTTATGTCCAGATCAGAGTCAGGTTGATTTCGGTAGCGGCTTTTGACGACGGAGCAAACGCCCCTAAGCGAGCTGAGAGCGACAGTGACAAGGAAAAGCTTCACAAACGTTACAAGGAAGAAACCTTTTCAGGTCCAGGACGTCATGTGTAAGAAATCAGTTTATAATAATAAAAACTGAGAGAGAGAGAGAGAGAGAGAGAACATGTTTAAAAATGGACAGGCATAATAAACTGGGGAATAGAAAAGACGAGCGTAAACGTAACGTAAGAATGCAAGTATCTCACCTCGAAGATCTCGTCCCGGCAGAGCTCGATGCGACAGTGTCCGGCCTGAGGTTGCTGCTGGGACAGTTCCTGCCTCAACACCTTCAGTTTGTGCACCAGATCTCGTTTGTACTTCGGCGCCGTCAGACACTCTGCCTCCTCGGGGATGTTACCCAGCACCGGCTGCTCCTTCAGCTCGACCGGGGGGCGACTGGAGATGGACACGGAGAGAAGAACGTACTTTTACGTTACTTTTACTTTTGCGTTTAAACGCAGCAAACGCGGCCGCTTTATTACAGTTACTCCACAGACCTGTCAGTTACTCCACAGACCTGTCAGTTACTCCACTGACGTCCTTCTACTCAACGTTCGGATTCAGACTCTAGGGCTTCCTGCACAGGATCCAAGCTCGGTGCTTCAGTCCTGGATTATGTTCGGGACCTTTTCAGTCTTTATGTTTTTCCCCTTATAATACACGGGGAGTCTTTCCCTGCCACTGTCGCCCCCGGTTTGCTCAGTCAGGGCCGTGGGTCTGGATGTCCCTTGTGAAAAGAGCAACAGAAATAAACCTGGCTCGAGAGTCACTGCTGTAACGCCGTAAGCTCTTTCTCTCAGCGCGTTCTGTCCGGCGTTAAAACCTCACCAGAGCTGAACCGCGCTCTTCATTCGAACGTCCTCGTACAATAAACGACTGCTCAGATGTACGTTTTTAGCGCGTGTAATTACAGGGAACCCGTCCACAGCGGACTGCACGGGGAATCCCCCCCCAGAGGACACCAACAAAGTGTTTGGTTAACAAACACGGGCCGAGCCAAAGCCGCCCCCAAAAAGCGTCTCACACTGGCGCTATTTTTTGAATCGCCTCTAAAACGACCCTGGCTTTTTGCTTTCGGGTTCTCTCCAAACCGCATGTTCAGAACGAGCACGGCGGACTGTACGAGCTCTGCGTGTCGGGCAAGAAAACGGCGCGATGTTTACCGAGCACCGAGCGACGGCCAAACCGAGGCATTTAAGAGCGCGTTTTAGAGTCGTGCTAAACGTGGGCCGTTTGCTGACCTAGGTGAGACTATGCAGAGAATTTCGATATCAGACTAAAAGATGGTTCCCTGAGACGTAAACACGGGCCTCCTTTGGGACGTCCGGCTCGTGAAACGTAACAAAAAAGCTGACCATGCTCGCAGGAGAGCGCTCACTACCCTAGGTAGTCAGA
Source organism: Parotocinclus haroldoi (assembly GCA_034779995.1). Lineage (NCBI taxonomy): Eukaryota > Metazoa > Chordata > Actinopteri > Siluriformes > Loricariidae > Parotocinclus > Parotocinclus haroldoi. Next base: position 2,290 of record JAUZST010010289.1, on the reverse strand, counting down.
CCAAATATTTATAAAAAAAAAAAAAAAGAGGGAGCATTGACATCGGTTCCTGATCTCCTCACGCCCCAGTCTGTACCTGGATAGGACCCAAACGCTCCTCAAAAAGGCCAGGGTCCATCAGGTCACGGCGCCAACCGCAGACCCCGAACGTCAGCGGACCTGCCAGCGTGGATTTCGAAAGCGGAGCCCCTCGCTTTCCAGGAGCACGTGGGTATAAACGCACAGCACAGCGCTCTTAAAGAAAAGTCCGGGTGTGCTGAGGACGTGTAATTAAGAGCGCTTCCTGCTTTTAGCCGGCTCCCTGTCAGAGCCGCTCTTGTCAACAAGCCTGAGGTCGGCGACCAAAAAAATGCAGACAGAAAAAGGAAACAGAAACCGAGGAAGCTTTAAACAAACACGCCGGGGTCCGGCGCTGGACGGCAGAGCCGAAACGGATAATAAGGTCATTTAGGGGCGACGTATAATCGTACGTACGTTTCGCATTCCTCTGCTGGGGTTGGGTCCGGACCGGTCATAAAGGCAGATCTTCCGGACGTTCAATCGTACACGTTTTACGGACGACAGCCAAGACTGTCCTCATCGTTTCCTTTTTATTTATTATTTTTTTTTTTAATCTAGGCAAGAAGATTTAATAACTCAGTCCTGGAGTACGGTCTCATATTGAGCCTCGTTTCTTAACCATCTCAGGGAGTTTCTCCTTGCCACTGTCAACGGCACGGTCATGGTCAAAAAATAGTGAAGGTTGGGTTTGAGGACTACAGTGTCAAAAAAAAAAAGGGAAAACACTGATACGCAAAATCAGCACGAGATGAGTGTTGAGAAGAGAAGAGAAGAGAAGAGAAGAGGGAAAAATTGGACATTCGGAAACTGGACTTTCCAACTTTGAAAACTTTTGTTTCGAAAATTAAACCGCGGTTCAAAGCAGCAGCACGGCTTTGGTATGACTTCGACCCCGAGACTTGCTTGACTTACTTGACTCGAGCTGAGATATCGGTCTGATCAAGCTTACGCGCAAAAGGGGGCGAGGGGGCGGCGTGGGGGGGGGGGGGAGATAGATGGGCAGACTACGAACTGACTAAGACTGCCTCCGAAAGACTGACTAAACACTGGACATATGGGCACCGGTGGTGGCTCACAAAAAAACACACACACACACACACACACACACTCACAATCAAAAGACTCTTTATGCAGAGCACACGCTACTTTAACAGCGCTGACTTTACCCTCTCCGTGTGTGTGTGTGTGTGTGTGTGGGTTTGTTTTTTTTTGTCTGCCCGTCTGTCTTTACGTTTTGCTTGCTGACTCAGCGTCTTGCCTTCTGCTATAGTCAGTCCAGTTCCTCAAAAAAAAAAAAAAAAAACCCTCCAGACCTCTTCCCACTTTAGTCTGGAGCTCCAGGAAACCGTCGCTGTGCCACAAAGGCGTCTCTATATGGAAACGGCTAGTGCGGGACGGAAAAATGAATGTACAGCTCTTACAAAAATACCACGAGACACCACGTGCATGAAGAAGAAGAAAAAAAGAAAACAATTCGGACGTCGGCAGACAGAGCGTACGCAGCGTGTTTAAGAAAGGCTCAGCTCTGGCATCGCTACGCCGACGAACGCAAAGCAGGGGGCCCAAATTCTAGTGCATTTTTTTTTTCCATTTTGAAAGACTAAACACTCGATAACAGGTGGACAAAAGTATTGGGACACCACCTGCCGGACCTTCCTTCCTTCCTGAGGAATCTTCTGGATCGTCCCTTAAGGTTTTCAGCGGGGCTGAGGCGCTTGCTTTGTGCCTTCCCCCAAAAAAACAACCCCGTCAGCCGCTTTAGTAATCCTCAGGTCCACGTACATAACTTACATAAAGCCACAGACTGCTCCACAGGCCGTTGGTGGTGTTCTTTACACCACTCTGGGTAAAGTAAGGCTTGCCTGATGCTCAGTTTTAGTGCCAGAGAGAGAATAACGCTGGTGACTTTGATGCATTTGGCAACCCCGCACCGCAACTTTACGTGGTCTGGGCATCCGAGGCTCTGTGGTTCCTAAAACGGTTCCACTTTCCAGTGGAACTTTCCCCAGTCAACGCTGGCAAACGGGACCGAGGGGGAATTAACAGTGATTAACAGGCGTGTCCCGATACTTCTGGCCCCTTTTTCCATTAGAAGTCTGACCCGATTCTGCGTGATAGTGTTTGTTTGTACCACACAATTTTGAGTTTGAACCCCCGTCTCTCTCTCTCTCTCTCTCTCTCTCACACACACACACACACACACACACACACACACACACACACACACACA
>JAUZST010010288.1:0-12500 GCA_034779995.1 Parotocinclus haroldoi | reverse complement strand
TTAATTAAGTATTTACTTAATTGATATCTAGGCCACCCATGGCGGACGGATCCCTTTTTGAGTCTTGGTCGTCCCAAGGTTTCTTCCTTCTACTTTCAGGGAGTTTTTTCCTTTCCACTGTCGCCCCAAGCTTGCTCAATTTAGGATTGGCCTTTTAAGATAACATAAGATTGTAAAGCTGCTTTGAGACAATGCTCCGTTGTAAAAGCGCTATAGAAATAAATTTGAATTTGGAAAGGCGAGAGTCGAGGGTCTTGTTTAAAAAGATTTTAGAAAATTGTTACACAGGGTGAGTCAAAAGTCACCTGACACCCTCTTATGTCAGAAACAAAAGGGAAAATGACATATCTGAATACACCAACAAGTAATGGATGAGGGAGCCTTTTAGGCTACGTCCAGAGCATGGCCACCATTTTGGAAGCCGCCATACTGGATCAAGGGCAAGTTTCCCCCCCCCCAATGGGAAGGTGGTCATGTAGCATATCAAAGAAGAGCAGAATTGTCTCAGAAATCGACTGCCACAATTGCTGCTAATCTACCACATCGGATTTGCTATATCAACACAAAGTTCAAAACTTCTGTAGTGCATCACAGGTAACTGAACGTGGAATTGATCCGCAGCTGCCGTATCATAGCAACAGATTTCAACAAGCGACACCCAGAAAGATCACCAATTTCACACAGCACTGGTACATCACGCATAACCAAATTCAGAGAAACCGGGACTGTGGACGATAAGCCAGAAGGAGAACCGTCCCTTCAGAAGAACCAATCCCGATCAAGAAACGTCACCAGTGGTTTTGGCAGCCTTTGTTGAAAAGTCCCTGAGTCAGCGCATGACCTGTCCTGAGACTTTCGACTCGCTCTCTATGTGTAACTAATAATAAGAAGAATAATAGTATATGAGGGAGAATTTTCAGATTCAGACCTGAAGAAGACGAGCTGCTTCTCATGCTTGTGTTGTCTCAGAAACGCCACCAGCGTGTTGAACTTATCTTCTGTTCTGCAGATCTGCCAGAAACAACAAAGGAACAAAAAGACACTGTCGGGCAACGCAGTATTATGCTAAAGTCTTACACGTCTTAGGATATAACATATCAGCAAACGGGCCCAGGCATTTCAAACCTGGACGCCACGACAAACTTTTCCACTGATCATCATTCCACGTCTTTGCAAGCTTTAACACATTTCAGCCTTTTCACACCCGCTTCCCTGCCGAAAATGTGTTGCTTGGATGCTAATCTACCAAAACCATCATTCCTGATCAAGCCACATGCTTCCATTGCTCGGGTGTAAGGGGAGGTTCCACTAAAAACGTGACACTTTACTATAGCTGTTTTTTTTTTCTTCTTTTTTTAGATTACATACACATTTCCTGTGTTCTAGTCAAAAGACTAAGACATGGTTGTACACGGACATTACTGATGAAAGAATGGTAAAGCTAACCTAATGGTGACCTAAGACTTTTGCACAGCACTGTATACACACCAGGTTTCAATTAGCACGCCAAGGTGTTCGTCTTCTAGAAGAAGGACCACTTAAAAGGTATAAAAAGACAATGTCAAAATTAGAATCGAGCTAAACACGCCATTACCGCCGTCCTTCTACTCACTGTGTAGTAATTGCTAAGCCTCGCTGGAGTCTTCTGCCTGCTGGTAGCCGCCACTCCTTTCTCTTTCACAGTGATCCGCACCGGATTACGGAGCCCCGCCCTGACCAGCTTCTCCAGCTCCTGGGTCTGCGTCGCTGAGAACAGGCCTGTACGCCTCTGCTTGGGCAAATAGCCCAAAATAGTGTTCAGGCTACAGCACAGAGAAAACACAGAGCACGTTTGGAACCCAATATGGAAGTGGTGTGAAAGCGTGTTCCACAATGGAGTCAGGATGAACGCGCACCTTGCTTCGAAGCCCATGCCCAGCAGTCTGTCTGCCTCGTCCAGGACGAGCACGTCTAAAGATTTCACGCAGCTGGCCAGGTCGAGTCCATCAGCTTTTCTCCTGAACATGTCCTCCAGTCGCCCGGGGGTTGCAACCACGATGTTTGCCCTGCAATCAAAAGTCTTATTAGAGGGTTTCAGGACATTCTGCTAAACCCAGGGTGTCTCCTCATGAACGGCGCAGGAAAAAAAAAAAAAACAGGGGGGCGGCACGGTGGGTAGCACCGCTGCCTCACAGCAAGAAGGTAACAGGTTCAATCCCAGGGTGGATCGGTCAGGGTCCTCCCCATGTCTGTTGGGTTTACTTTGGGTACTCCAGTTTCCAAAGACATGCGTGTTAGGTTAATTGATGTCTCTAAAGTGGCCCTTAGTGTGTGAATGTGTGTGTGTGTGTGTGTGTACGATGGACTGGTGCCCCATCTAGGGTTGTTCCTGTCCTGCTCAGCTCTAGCATGATGGAATAGAAACATAAATTAATACAGCTTGCTGGCTGCACACAAACCAGAGGGACTGAGTCCACTTGAAGCAAAACTCATTTCCAGAACAGCAATGTAATATAACAATTTAAACACTTACAATTTTTAACCTTTTGAGGACCAAGGCCTCTAGGCCGCCCATGGAGGTCGGGTCCCCTGTTGAGTCTTGGTTCCTCCCAAGGTTTCTTCCTACCACTTTAGGGAGTTTTTCCTTGCCACTGTCACCCTAGGCTTGCTCAACTTGGGAGTGGCCTTTTAGATAATGTATTACTGTAAAGCTGCTTTGAGACGATGCTACATTGTAAAAAGCGCTATAGTAATCAAATTGAAATTGATGTCCTTTATTCAAAGGCTGCCTACGATTGGACGGTTTTGGAGAACCTAAGCATCATACGTGGTAAATATGGTGAATTTAGTTGGACTGGGTGCCATTCTTAAAAAGCATCAGGATTTTTTTTTGCCAGCACTGAAACGTTTGTGTATCGATTGCGAGTCGCTCCGGATAAGGGCGCGTCCGCTAAAATGCTGGAAATGTAAATGTGTGCGCGTGTGCGTGTGCGTGCGTGCGTGTGCGCGGGCAGACCTTTTCACTCCTCACAAACCTTCACACGTTTATCCTTCACACGATTTTTTTCTCTTAGTTCTATGACATTTTGTGTTTCAGACGTTAGCTTTCCCCTTTCTCCTAACACCCTGCTTTAGCCTCGTCTTTGGGGATTGCGCTTAACCCTCAACAAGTCAGTGTGACTATAACCAGTTCTGTGTTGCTGTTTGATACTCGACACTGCTGCGAGCCATCGCTTCACTCCCCAGCTACCTGTCAATAGATGAGTCACCGACGAGAGGGAGAGATATGGTGGGTTTAGAAAACAAAACCAAGACGAAAAACGCAAATATAGGTTGGATCGAATACAGTTAGGGAGCTTGTATGAGTAAAATAATGAGAAACATTACGGGTAAGAAACTAAGAGGAATTACAATGTTCCCTCGCCACTTCCCGGTTCACCTTTCGCGGCCTCGGCGCATCGCGGGTTTTCAAGAAATATTAATGAAAAAAAAAAATAATTCACAGATTTTCGCCGTTTCCCGGGTTTTTGCTGAACTTTTACATTAAAAAAAAAAAAGATCGGAGTTTACAAAAGTATATTAAAAATATGAATTCTAACAATAAAGGAATGTTATAAATGATAAAATACGAGGATTTACAGTAAGTAGCTGTTGTTTATACTCAGTGTGTAGGATATGAGGTGCTGGAAGCTCGGTACGGACGGAGCATGTGCGATACCAGAGTGATGTATGGGGTGATAAGTAAAGAGAACGTTCCATTACTTCAGCGTGATGCTTGATTATTCAACAGTTAAAACCAGTACAAAAGAGTATTTACTCAGCGGATGAATACCCACCCAAAACAAGAAGTAAGACCAGAGCGTCGGTCGCAAGTTTCATTCTAGACTGAATACATTCAAGCCCTACGATGCCGCCCAAACGTTCTACGGCTAAAATAGTGTTTAAATACTTATAGTGTAAATATAGCGTCCCTACTTCGCTGATTTTCGTTTATCGCGGGTGGTCCTGGAACGTAACCCCCCGCCATAAATTAACATTTGCTTCTTAGGGTGTTGAATTGCCATTGAGAGCCCCTATATATCCAAATTGACCATTTGGGCTAGTCCAAAGCACCACCTGAAGACAGCACAGAGAGATTCTTAGGGGTGGAGCCAGTCCAGTTATGCTCAAGTCTCATGGGGTACAGGGAGAAGACCAGGATTTGATTAGTGCCATTAGGGGTTACATAAGGGTAGACTTGTTAGCGTTATTCACAGATTATCATGTCACTGAAATAAGTGGCTAATCCTAAACTACACCGGACAGAGTGCGCAAATAAAAGAGAAGTTTCAAACGTCTTTTTCTGCAGATAGGAGGGCGTGATTTGGCTTTGTGATCTAAGCAGCCTTTCAGTCTAAAATCTTTGTTCCTTATGTCATCACTTTGCATCCGATCATTTACACGCGGGATTTTGCCACACTGAAAACAAACAGCGTTTGACTTGAATGCACCTCAGAATGTTTGAATGTCATCGAAATATTCAAATACGCCAAACGGCGTGGTGGTTTTTCAGGCCTGGTACGATTGTACAAAACCAGGCATGCAGCCACGTCATTTCCAAAGACCAAAGTCTTCCCATTTCGCTGCCAGATGTTACGTTTCAGTCCGGAGAAGTCCGTTTCCTGCCCAGCTAGAGCTGGGAGCGCTAGTACGGAGAATCTGGAGCGAAAACTGCTTCGCTGCAAATGGCCTTCAAAGTGGGGCTTGAAATCCTGCCGTTCGAAGCAACAAATCATATCTCCTCATATCTCACATGCAGCCAAATGTCGACAAACCATTACGCACCAAGACTGTAGCACTTAAAGCGAGACGAAATGAAAGCGTTGCCGCGCTGAGCGCACACGTCGCTCTAAACTTTTAAAAAAAAAACCTCGAAGGAACTCAAAAAGAAGCACCTAAAGCATGCCTTGGTTCATCAAGTGACAGTAAGTTTTGTAAAGGAGGAATCTGAAGAGATCTAAACACGTGTTAGAATTGTGTGGTTCTAAAATCGGATCCGGTCTGAACTTCACAGTAGGGGGCGAAAAAAGGGACAGGCCGAGCAGTAGTCACACCAGGGGAATTCTCCAGCTTTAATACGACGCCATTCTTGATTAGTTTCAAGACTCCCACAGTCGATATTCGGACTGACGTCACCCGGTGCCTACTCACAGGCCTATACTCGTAACTCGTTTGGAACGGTCCGTAAATCTGCGCCCCTTCACTTGCGCTCCGTGAGTAAATGAGTGCGAGGTTTCAAGCGGGTGGTAGCTCGGCTGTCACGGAGCCAGAGCTGAGAAAATTCAACAAGTCACGCACCGCGTACCTGCTCGACAACAATCGGAGAAGACGCGCAATCCTGCGCGCTGCGCTGCCTCGCAGGATTTCGACCTTGAGCTTCCCATGTGAGGTCGGACCTTAACGAAATGACTTGATCAGCTTGGATGGCTAAAACATGGACTATTTTCCTATTCATTTTCACACCGTTTTCATTAGTGAGGTTGTAGTTGAGGTTTTAGGGCCACTGCACTTCAGGGAAGCATTATAGACCATGAATATGCATACAGTGTTCCCTCGCCACTTCCCACTTCGGGGCATCGCGGGTTTTCAAAAAAATATTAATGGAAGAAATATGTCGTGGATTTTCGCTGTTTCGCGGGTTTTTGCCGAACTTTTTAAATTAAAAATCCCAATGTATTAAAATTTATTCCAAATACGAATTCTAACAATTAAGGAATGTTAATGATAAAATGAGGATTGACAGTAAATAGCTGTTGTATCTAATCAGTGCGTAGGATATGAGGTGCTGGAAGCTCGGTACGGACGGAGCATGTGCGATACCAGAGTGATGTATGGGGTGATAAGTAAAGAGAACGTTCCATTACTTCAGCGTGATGCTTGATTATTTAACAATTAAAAACAGTACAGTAGCGTATTTACTCAGAGGATGAATACTCACCAAAAACGAGAAGTAAGACCAGAGCGTCGGCCGCCTGAGTCACTACTGAGTCGCGACATTTTTTATTTGTCGTTTTGTGTTTGCTGTTTGTGAAAGTTTCATTACAGACTGAATTCATTCAAACCCTACGATTCCACCCAAACCTTCTGCAAGTTCTACCGCTAAAAGTGTGTCTAAATAAATCAATAAATATAGCGTCCCTACTTCGTTTATTTTCGTTTATCGTGGGTGGTCCTGGAACGTACACCCCCCCCCCCCCCATACGAGGAGGGAACACTGTACATACTATGCATACTACCGTGTCAGCCACACAAAATATTAGTGATGCAACAATTACTATTAACTTTGCCATTATTGATTATTGAGGTTAGATACGCTTAGTGCCCATCGAGTAGAGATTGATAAAAATGCAACAAAGTGCCCATCGAGTAGAGATTGATAAAAATGCAACAAATAACGTGCTCGTGTCTTTCTCTTTGGCCGCATTTTTGCCTAATCATGGAAGGCACGACAGTATGTGGGTGCAACTCAGCCCACACACAACTAACGCTTTTGTTCATGCTTCATAACGCGCACAGCCGTACCAAAAAACACACACGCGTTCGGTGTTTATACTAGGACATTATGCTTTTTTTTGTCCCTTTTCACTTGCTATACAGTCAGCTTACCTCTGAGGGAATTGGTTAACAGGGACGGAGTTACATAGTTCTAAAACGTAAGTGGGTGGGGGGGGGGGGACGTTGTATGGGGGCACCCTAGTCAACATCAGGTGATATGGCTGAACCAGCCCCGCCCTGTGGACTGCTGTGACTCAGGAGCCCGTAATGAGGTGAGGTGTCCAGACACAGTAGCATCTGTAACATGTACCTGGTGCGTTCTGGTGGACACCTGGCCCTGTTAGGAATACGACCGAGCTTGTCTCAGCAGTGTGAACCAGGCTTCCTGGTGCTAGAGTGAAAGACGAGGTGTGGATGTGCCGGTAGCCTCGAAGATCGAAGAAGTTTTTCTTCTAGTTTTTCCTATTGTGAGTGAAACCCTGGTTGGTGTCACATGACATGACCGGCCCAGTGCCCATCCCGAGCAGGAGGCATCCGGACACTCGTTCAAAGGCCAACACGAACAAGCACTGCAAACCAGACCTCTGAAAACAAGCCACTCTGGTTGGAATCGGTGTGCTCGGGCAGTTACCGAGCTGTATTTTGGGTTTATGTGGTCAAATCCAGGAAATCCAAAATCGTATTCATAAAGTCCATTAAGTTTCATACATGTACAACGTCCCATAATAAAAAATAAAGAAAGCACACTTTTCCATACGAGCATATGAATCGTCAGTATTAGAAAAACGGATCTTGTAAATAGAAATGGCACTATGAGCAACAATGGAGACACTGGAGACGGGATTAAAATGATGTTTTTTTTTTTTTGTCCAGTGTAAGGTTTCGGAGGGGAGGGTCCCGTACATGCAGTGATTTTTGTGAACTCTTGGGCATTCGTTTGTATTTCTCCTTTCCTCTTTCCAGCTCTTTTTTATTACACATCCATGGTCTGAATGGCAAGGAGGGAGAAGAAAACAGAGAGGAAAGAGAGGTGAGTCATACTCAAACTCAGTGGCATTATGGATGCCGCACAGAGGGGAGGAGGATGACGTGCTTTTGCTCTGTTCCAGCATCAGCCACGGCCATGAAAATAACATTACTGGACCCTGACTCACTTGACTCACTGTGACTCTTAAAGGCTTCTCACCTCCGAGTGATAAATGGTCCGGCTCAGATTCAGACGTTGCTTGCCCATCACTGGGCCTGAAGTTTGTCCTCGCCCTGTATTCCCCCCCCCCCCCCACACACACACACAAAACACGCACTACTCAGGCTCTGCTGCATATTTCTGTGCCTCAGATATCTGGATTTGACACAAAAACAAAGAAATAAGTGACATGTATGTTGCAGCCTGCCATGGTTGACAAGAAAGCAGTACAGTAGCAAAGTAAATCATTGTTGCAAATCGCCCAGGCTCTAGCGCTTATCTCGCTGCTGTCTGTCTGTCGCTTAATTCTCGTTACCAAGTGCTAGTGTTCTAATTGGATTTGGATGCTTTATTTGGCTGTTTTCATTTAGCAACCAGAGGAGTTTGTAGTATCGTTTGATGGCTCTGGGTACCAGGTTCCACAGCTCGAACCCAGGTATGATCCAGTTCTCATAGGCCATGACACCACCACCACCTCCACAATTTTGCCAGTACATGGACTGGTTACTTCAAATCCATTTAAATAGATTTAAATAGTTTTGTCTTGCCCTACACGGCACATTGTGACCCTCACCGGAATAAAGCCGTTACTGAAGAAGATTAAGGTCATTAATATTTGACTAAACAAATAGCCGAAACAACTCAAGACATGTGTGTTACACTGGTTTGTCTCTGTTGCTGAAACAGCTGTCACTCCTAAGAAAATGGATCAATAACCTGGTTCCCTGTTGTCATACTTGTGCTTGATTGATGGAAATTAAAGATGAATCACTAATTAATCGTTTTGTCTAACTAATTGCCCATGTAGGGCAGCACTACATACCGCAATACCAGCATCAGCACCTGTCTCTACCTGTCCACCAGATGGCGACCTTGCTCTACGGTTAAGATTTTATTTTATTTTTTTGCTTTCTTTTTCGCCTGTCCAGTGCAGTCATATCGACCAAAGTCTTTTCCTTTTGCATCTCTTCTTTTATTTGACACTGACCCGTGTTTTCGGAGCTGTTTTGTTTTGTATTAGATGGATTTGATAGATTACCAATTTGAATGCATACTTTTGGCGGACAACAACTGACTGGACCGAACCATTATATAGCATCTATAGCAAAAGGCCTCTAGTCTTTTCTTGTTTTATCATGTCCAGTGTGTCACATTTGCACCTCAGCAGAGCGTATCGGGCGAGTGAGTAGGGGGGTTAACAAGGCCCTGTGAGGCACCTAATTGGTAGATCTTGTCGTGTTGGCTGCCTGCTGTAGTAGACGGCCTTGTCTGTCCTCTTGGTGCGAACAAGGCATGTGTATAAGCTAGCTTCCATGTTATTTTGCTAGGGGGGTAAAAAAAAAAACAATCTTGCTGGTATCTGTTCTGGATTTTTGGTTCCTAATGCTTTGGTCGTGGTTAGGATTGGTGCAAAAAAAATGGCAAACACAATGGAAACACACAGGATCAGTTTATATCAAGGACATTTTTTAAAGAACGTCATTGATAATGTTTTTGAGCCGTTTGTTTCTAAAAGGCTATCGGCCCTCGTTGAAAAACCCTCTATTTTACGACTATCAAAAATGAACCTGGCAACCATACTACTAACCAGCGGAAAACTTCGCAACTGTCATGCTGTGACACGGCTGTTCTGTTTACGCTGCCACAGATCCAGCCCTCTTGACCCGAAAAACTCCGAAGCTCAGAGTTGGAAGCCACTGCCCAGGTCAAACACAGACCTGAACTTACGTGAATGTAAAGAGACTGGGGTGGCCCTGCATAACAAAATGGTTATGGTTCATTTTGAAGTAAACTGGTGGAATAGAGGGCTAGTACCTCTATCCCAGGGTGGAGCGGAAGTCTGCATGCCCTCTTCGTCTGCGTGGGTTTGCTCCGGGTACTCCGGTTTCCTCCCAGGGTCCAAAGACGTACATGTTGGGTTGATTGGTGTCACTAGAAGTGACCCTTAGTGTGTGACTGTGTGCATGATCATGCGTGTGTGTGGATTGGATTGGAGCCCCATCTAGGGTTGCGGCCCTTGCACCCAGAGTTTCCGGGTGAGCACCGGCTGGCCCGCCACCCCATGTGGATTAAGTGGAAGACAATGAATGAATGGTGGGATAGAAAACTGGTCTTTAGGATTACAAAATGACCCTGACTCACACTGGCACAAATTTGGCTTGAAGGGAACTAGTTCTAGATTTCGCTTTCCTGTATTTCTCTAAAGACACCACAGTTTACCTGCTTCACCTCCACAACGAGATCAGGTTGGATTGTTCCTTTCTGAACCACGTTTGGTCTATTCCATTGTATCATTTTAGACTGAGTAATAAATTCCCCTGGCCTTTGGGTTTTTTTTTTTTTTTTTTTTTTGTTTTTGTGCGCGACTCTGAGGTGAAAGCAATCTGTGCCGGCTAATATATACCTAACCAGTGGAAGAGCCAACTCTTGAGGGGCTCATGCCTAGTCCTTCTCATTAATGCAGCCAAGCAGACAGATGGCCCCTGAGATGCAGCAGCAATCATAAGTGGAATAATTTAAATCTGACCTGCAGCCTGATATAAGGTCAGAACACGGCCACTGAGATGGGGTGGATGGGTCTACGTCATCACGTATGAGCTGAAAATATGTTAGCACCTGCGAGAAGCTGCCACAGGAAGTAGTAAGTACAGGTTTTTGTTTGTTTTTTTAAATGATCAATTCTCAGCTCCCATGCAGGCCATTTAATACCAGTTCTGGCTTCCTGGGCTTTATATTTTGCATCCCTCTCTTAGACACTGTAGTCTGTTTGCAGGCATCATAAGCGACTCTGAAAACCAGCTGAGAAGATGCAAGACCGGCATCTTGCTTAATTCCGAATTTCCACCGCACACAGGTTTGCCCACGCAAGGTGCTCACAACGTCCATGTGTCGCATCGTGACGTTTTCACACTTGATCATCCCAGTGACAGCACTCTCAAGGGCATTTGTTTCTCAGTCTGTGATTTTTCCACCACTAATTCATAAAAAAAAAAAAAAACACTTACGGTTGTTAATGAGGGCTGCTTAGTTTTTTTACTTGGAGGCTTCCAAACTGTAGGATCTGAGGAATGTTCGGCTGTCAGACACACAAGGGGTTTGCCAAAGCTGGTCATGGTAACAAGTAGCTGAGCCACGGAGGGCAGGACCACACCAGGTTCCTATTTCATGCCGGTTTTGAAAAAGGATCTAATTGTTTTGCCATTAGTGTGTCATCGCAGTTAATGCCTGAAGCCAACTGACCTTTGGACAGCATCATCTGGTGGCCACCATATTTCAGTCAGCCTTCCTCTCACTGACAACTGACAAAAAAAAGTGCACTTATGAGGGCAAAACAGTATAATTGCTGAATGAGACATGCAACCTACGAACAACAAAGATTCATCATTCATGACTAAGGGCATAGCCATCAATGCTTCCATTGAGCTTGCTGTCGATGAAGAGAGAAGAATGGCAGAGGAGAGCTTGACTTCAAGGATATTTACGTAATGTTGACCGAGTAATGGGACAAGCGTTCTGTGGTTTTGTAGTTTCATGGTCATTTCCCTCTCCTTTGATTCCATTAATTGAGCGTTTTGAAAGATGCGCTTGTCTTTTTCTTTGGTTGTCCATCTCCGCCTCGGTCTCTATCCTCCCCACCCCTCGCTCTCACTCCTCTGATGATCGGTTGACAGTACAATAACGGCATTGTGAGGATTTATGTCATGAACTGACTGACTGGTTTGCTTCTTATCTGTTCGGTAGTCGGGCACGTCAGAGAGGGTGAACAGCGCCACCTAACGATCGATATTCTGTATCCTTAAAGAGGCCTGGGGGGTGTCAGCAAAAGCCGCCATTGATTACGCTTGACTGGCATTTTCAAGCCCATCATAAATCTTCACTAAAGCATTCTTAAACTGTTTAATAAGGTCAGGTCACTTCTCCATGAAAGTCACATTCTAGTGAGCTGAGATAATGAAAACGGACATGACAGTCGTGCCTTCTCCTTCAGTGAAATTACACTCTTTACACCTTAGAAGCAGCCTCGCGTCTTCTCCTTACAAATAAAAGATGCCCTAAATGTTGCTCCAACACAAACCACCTTGAAATATCTACAAGTTTGTAGAAAATGCCCCGGACGCATGGTCCACAGTTCTATCAAAGATCTTCCATTAAATGGTGTTCTGACGATTGCTTGGGCAGACGTCGTTCTGAACGCTTCAGTTTTTGAACGTATTCCCGGTGGAACATTGTGTTCCATCATAGTCAAGTGACCAGACAGGATATTTGCAGTGAAAGAGGGAACAAACGGAAGCAAGTCACGCTGGCGAACTTCCCCAACAGTAGAAAAGAACCACCGGACGGTCTCACTTAGTCAGGTTTAGAAAATCCCCATACCCCTTTGAAATGGTCCATTTGTTTTTGTGTCAGCCTGATATCAATTTAAATCAAAATATCCATTTAAATCTTAACTTGTGTGATCAGTAAATGCAGGAAGTAATTATTGTTTGAGTATTTTTTTAAAAAAAAGGACTACTGTTGCTTCAATTACATATTTATAATTCTGGATTTGGGAATTCTTATTGGCATTATTTGACCACTACATGCCATTTGTTGATACCGTGTGCAAATATCTCATTGAACGATCGTTCCAAGGTGGCCACATCGAATAAAAAGAGACTGAAAGACAGCATCCATAGAGAGATGGTGATGATTCCTAGGGCCTTGGTGATGATCTAGGCCGCCCGTGGAGGTCGGGTCCCCTGTTGAGTCTTGGTTCCTCCCAAGGTTTCTTCCTACCATTTTGGGGAGTTTTTCCTTGCCA
>JAUZST010010287.1:0-12503 GCA_034779995.1 Parotocinclus haroldoi | reverse complement strand
CTGCTCAACTTATTTAGAAATTTCCGTGTCGCTCTGTTCAAGTCGTTTTTATTTCTTTTCTTTACAGCGTTTATGAAGCGCCACAGGTGACGTAAGCGAATATGTAAAGGCGAGTAAGACATCAATCGTGTGACACAACGAATCGATGATGAAATTCGTTGCCAACACTTTCAATAATCGATTTTTATCAATTTTATCGATTCGTTGTTGCAGCCCTGAGTCAAATACCCATTTACATGAATGAACTACCTGTCTGTACCATCCATGCATATGAGCTTTTACAAAAGTGCAGGGTATTCCATGTCAGTGAGAAATGGCCGTGCTCCTTATTGATCTGTCTGCTGTTTCAAAAGTTACAACACATTTTTGACCAGACATTTTCCACTAATTCAAAGTGTTAGCTGTTGCCTTTGCAAAGTGTTGGTGAACTAACACAACTAAGTATAGATCTCAGGCTAGCTTTAATGTGCTATTAGGTTTCTGCTCTTTGTCTGCATTTCCTCCTCGACACCGTATAATGCAGACCTACTGCTTAAAGGAGCGGCTCCGCATTCTACTGCAAACAACTCTGTGTCTCTGCCATCATTAACATGAAGTAACATCACAGAGTGCAGAGACTAGTGCCTAGTGATGGACGATACCACTGCCCCAGCGAATTGTAATTATAATGATTATAGTAACGATGATAACAATAATCTAAAGACCAAAGGAACCATATTGATAATGATAGCAATAATATAATTGCTATCATCATCATTATTATTACTACTATAAATAAATAATTACAACACTGTCCAGAAAATGTGGAAGGAAATTAAACGAGATGAGATTATTGAATTCATATTTTTTGTTTACTTTATTTTGAATTGTCATATATATTCAGGGATTTAAAAAAATAACTCTAATAACAATATTGAAATGCCGGATTGCTACAAAACTCAGCATGCATATACCTCAGGCGGATATTTAAGCGATTACAGGTGTGGTCTGATTAGACACTGGGACTTATGACAAGAGTGCATGAAAACGCTTTCCTCCACGACCTATAAAAAGGGTCCCAGAAGCTACTCTTGGGTAGTGTACCTCTTGGTGAGAGAACATTTTGGTGCTTCCTTACAATTCGGCCAAAGTATGGTATCTCAGTAGGCAAAAAAATTAATTAAGAATTAATTGGGACAGCCTTCTTTTCGGGAGCATGCTTGGTATAATGTAAAATGCTGTCTATATAGGCAGCTCACTAGGTTTTGGGGGACACCCAGTATGTGACAAAATGACAATTATCTGTACAGCTTGATTTAAATAGAAATAAGGAACTGGGCTGTTGAACCTGAGAAAGAAACTAAATAATGAAAATAGCCCTGCTTTACCAGTCACTGCTTTAGAATAATTGCTAATAGTTTGTTTCAATATGCTTCATAGTTTTTTGTTGTTAAGAGTTTCTCATCTTATTGACTGTATCCCTATCACTTTGTGCAGAGTACAGAGGTAACTTAGTGGCTTCTGTGCCTGCTTGGGAAAACACATTGATTACTATGCAAGATCTAAGAGGGTTATTGATTTTTGGGGATGGATACGTCAACATGATAAATAGGTAGTTTGTGGCAAATTTGTGGTTGTGGACCTGCAAGAATTTCATCAAACATGTCAGACATGTGATACCTGGTCAGATCTTTTATTCTGTACGTTATTGTGTCATTTATTCAGTGTTTTTATTGAAGCCAACTCAACGAACCGGCAAGGTTTTATTTATATGCGTTTCTGTTTGAACTTGCTTTTTGTCTTCGTTGTTTGAACTCCATTGTAAAACATGCTACAGTATACAAAGATGCAGTTCGAACCCACTGGATTAGTCGTACAAACATCCTTTTAAATGTAGCGTTTGAACTCAGTTTGAACTTGCAGTTTAAACTTTAGCTCTATAAGCTTGCTAATATATGCAACCCTGCATATTTGAACGTGCAGTTTTAACTCACTGTTTAAAAGTGCTGTTTAAATGTACCTATAGAACGTGCTCATTAAATGTGCTGTTTGACCTCGCTGTTTGAGCATATTGTTTGAATATTCTGTCAGAGCATGCTTTTTGAAAATGTTGTTTGAAAATTGAATCGCTGTATACTCCAGGAGACTTTATTTCTGAAAGGTTTTGTGAATTCCAAGGTGGGTTTGTGGGGAAAATAGAGTACGTACAAAAACAAAAGGTACATCTATGACTAAAACGAGACCAGATTCATATTTTAAATCAAACGACAACATCCAGTATCCGATTTATTATGAAATGTTGACACATAATAATAACGACACCTTACCCAGAGACTAAGACTCTTTAGCTCTTATAAAGGACCTAAGGAATTAGCAATGGAGAGCTTCTTTTTAACAGTAGCTGTTTCCATTCAAATAAAAGTGGAACATTAATATCATAAGTGTTATTATAACAAATGATCTGAATGCTATATAATAATAATAATAATAATAATAATAATCATTTTAATACTTTCACAAAAAAAAAATAGACATTGAAACGGACCAATCATGTTTTAAAAATCTGAACATTTGAATCGTATAAATGTATAGAAATAAATATAAATATATATTTTAATGCCTGAATGAGGCATTGCTACACCTGCTGACAGAACAGAGAGTCTTGGGGGAAGTAAACAACGACTTTCATTTTCATTTCATTTTTATAAAACATATAAAGTTTGTATAAAGTGTACATATAAATACTGTATCATGCAGTGCTGTGCTAAATGCTATTTTAATTTGAATTAATATTAAAATAAAGCACTATGTGCATCTAAACTACCGCGTGAATATAGGAATGTCCGGTCATTGTTAATTTCAGTTAACGTCCTGTCTCACGTTAAATATTGATGTGAGTGAATTGAGAAACAAGGCATTCCTCCAGCTGCACGTCTGATGTTTTGTTCACCGCTGTGTAAGAAGCCTGATGTACTGACTTGTCAGAATCATCATGCAAACCAATATTGTCCAAATGGACTTTGGGGATAACGGGAATCCCTGACATTTACACACATTTTCAGTGGCTTTACATTCTAATTTCAGTGGCATTAAACAGTCTGTGCTCGTGCAGGTGACAGGGGCTTCGTCCTCACGTTGTTCTTTCTTATCCAGTTTCCTAACCCACACAGTATGGAGGAATAATCTTACAGTAACTATCGCTCCCTTATCCTTAGGTTGTGCTACAAACTGGACCCAGGTCAGCGTAAAGATGTCTCTATGAAATCTAAACTTGCTGTTTGATTGTGCTGTTTGAACTTGGTGCTTAAAATCCGTTGCTAAAATTGCAGTATCAGCTTATTTAGAACTGATATTTTCATACATTTTGTATACTTTTATATACTTTTTGATCCCCTTCTCCCGCTAAAATTTCCCTAATAAGCAGCAGATGAAAACGAATGATCTTTTCGACCGAGTTTGCTGTAAAAACATATTGTGCATCATCATGGATATGCTTTTAATATCCACCAACTTTGTTTTCTGGGTATTAGTGTTTGTGCTTACCCGATACCAGTTTGGGATAAATCACAATCAGTTTACATGGTCACGGTGAAAGGATAATTTTATAATTACCTGAATAACCTCTGTTAGACTGAAATACTGCAGCGTGGTCCTGTCAGAAAAGGCTGTTAATCAGGATAGATTGCGCCACCAAATGTGGATCGTGGAGTGAGTGATTAAGCGTGGTGACCAACAGTTTTTGCTAAATTAAAAGTCTGAATTTATTAAAAGCGTCTGGCATTCTGCTGATAGAGAGAAAACATGAGTTCTCCCTAGCAGGGTTAATCAGAGTGACACTGGAGCATGTTGATTTTTGCCAGAGCAAAATGGTCCAGGCATTTAATTACCATAAATACAGTGCAAAGGTGGACAGATAATGAAAACAATGAATTACTCGGAGACTGAGGGCACAAGCCATCAAGACGGGGGCAAATTCAATGTAATAAAGTTGAACGGTGACATAATAAACCCCTTTTCCACAAGTTACCACAGTACCCTGGTGTCTTGATGAAATATCTGTGACATGCTTTAGTCTAAATAGCGAAAGGACTTTAAAAGTTTGTTTCATAGCGGTCAGTTTACACACTAATTTTGTCTTGCATTCAACGAACAAATGACAGTCACAGCGCTTGCGTGCACTTAATAATCCGTTCAGAATTCAATTTCTGCAGTTTTCTGACATTCAAGTGATCCTGTGCACAGCATACTGCGATCTAGAAATCAGATTAAGTAATCTGGATTTAACCCAGTAATCAGATTACTAATAACATGTTTAATACTAATAATGGATTACCAATTTCAATCAGATGTGGCAGTCTGCCCAGTCTGCTAGCAGGAAAAACATACATGCGGTCCACTTGTTTTTCTTCCGGTCTTATTTATAAATAAAACATGCCAGTGAACGCTTAGTGGAGACTCTGTAACGCTAAATTACGAATTGGATTATTTAATATTGCATCAAACCTTTCTGTGAGATTATCGGATGGTCGCAAAATAGAAATCCTGCCTGGAGATAATTGGCTGGGTGATGTAAACTCAGAGGTTTCACACTATCTGATTACTCAAGTGCGTGTAAACTCCTGTTTTAAGCGTGTTTAAGGTGAGCTATGCTGTGATATAAGCAGTATATAATAAACTCTTTGCTCAACACAAATTAGGGGAGATTTCAAAATACATATGAAGAACTGCTGGACAATCGGATCCTGTCCCTGCTCCATCACTGTCAGTGTGTTTTGCACACTTTTGGGTGACCATACATCCTACTAAATAGTCAATGTGTATTATGACATATATATATATATATATATAAAGCCAAAATTCATTTACTGACCTGCTATATCTCCCAATCCAATTTGGATACTGGAGGCCACGCTTAACCAATATTGTAGAACTGCTGCACACTGCAGATTTACATACTGCCATGTCGTGAGCAATATTTGTGCACTCATGATTTTGGGGCAGTTTTTGCCAACTGTAGCTGGGACGTTGAAATCAAATATAAACTTTATCCACGCAGCTGTTCTGCCCTCTGAATAAAGCATATCGGTCTGTGCGGCCAGCAGCAGCAGTCCCTGTGCCTAGCTTCCACATGATTCTTAATGCATAATCTAGAGCGTACAAGAGTAATAAAGTACTTCTGAAGCTGTTGGTGGGGTCAAATTAGGGACATATACGTCTGAATAGCCGGTTTAATCCCATGCTTTTAGAACTCGGCATCAAACAGTAAAGAACCAGATTGTCTGATTTCACAGTTTGTGGGTTGGTAGAACTCAGATATCCAAGTGTATGTGCGCAAGCTTGGAAAAGGCTGCTCCATGAAACGGTGGTGTCAAAGAGCCTGGATTTATTTCAGGTAAAAACCCCAGCCATTGGGGGTGAACTCAAGTTCAGATAAATGAGGAAGGATGCATCAGTGTTAAAGGGCATCTAGTGTAAAACCTGTGCTAAATCACCTGGCAAACCTTTAAATGTCAAAAAAAACTGCTAACTTAGCAGTAACTTGGGGTGGGAAATATGTATCATTTATAGTAATAGAATATAAATTGTTGTTGATATAAAAAGGATAAACCATGCTTTAAGAGTTCACCTATTCAAGGCAACATGTAGCCATGTAGGAGAGACTACTGCTAGCATTCTGCCTAAAAACGCTTGACTGAAGTTAAAAATGAGTGAACGAACAACTCCAGGAGACAAAATACAGACACCACCAGCCTCGCAGTCTATGTCGTTAAATTTATTTGTCAGATGTTGCTTGTTTTCTCTCGCATGGAAGTGACTCGACTATGAAAAGATGGATGTCGCTCAAAAGACGGCAATCTACAAACTGCGTCAGCAATCGGTTGCAGTTAAAGACAATCCGGCAACTAATTTACTTCACCAGCTGGGTACTAACTACCGTAATACCGAATATAAAGATTCTTCACGAGTCACCTGTTCATGACGGGCTTAAACCAGTCAAGGTACCAGCATGAAAACACACTAAGCAAACCTTAACGGAATCAGTGAAAAATACAACAAATAAAGCAACACATGGCATATTTAGTACAATGTAAGACAGATGTTCTTGGAACATGCAGAGTTTTGTCTAATTATCATCTTTGAGAAAATCCCATAAAATACTGAGATTTTTTTGTCCTGGCTGTAACACACATACTTAGCTGAAACTGTTTGCTGATTGGTAATGGAAAGGAAAAAGGAGCTTCTTGTAATAGGTTGAGAATTTTCCATGTATGTCAAACTTAAGCTTACTTTGGACTTCAGAGATGTTCATGGCACATCTGTATCTGCAGAATTAAGGCTGTCTACTGGATGCCTGGAGTTTTCGGGATGAATATGTGAAAGATGATGGAGAGCCTCACAGCGTTTGTAAGCAGTTGTGGTTCTCCTGACAACAGATTTCATGTTTATCAATTTTTTTTGTTTGGCATTCCTACATACTCAGTGTGCCAACTTTAAACAAAGCACTTCCCCCTTTTATGCTTCCCAGTTTAGTCCTGCCCCCTTCCCCAGACGTTCCCAGAATGAGCAATAGAGCCTGCACAGAGGAACATTCTGCACTCCCCGTATCCATCCTCCACCAGTGCCGGTGCTTTGATCAATCCGTAGAGGTGTCTGTTGCAGCAACAGGGTAATGATTCATCATCTAAACTTTCCTCTCATCAGATATAACCAGCTGTGTCTGAGCATTTCCAGAAGCACCAGTGAAACCATCAGTTGTGGGCTAGCATATTAGACCGCTACACCACCTGAGCATCCCTTTGATTATCAAATCAGCATTAGCTCTGCCCAGACAGAACTAAATTTACGTGGGGTCCTGGGGTAATTTCCTCTTTTACAGCTGGTACTCTGTATTTTTATTTCTCCCTGGATCAGTGTTTTCTTCCTCCTCCACTGAGGAAATTGCCCACAGAATTACAGACTGTTTTTCACCAAACTCAGCTGTGCTTAGTATTGTCCAGAAGCACATCTCCATGAAATTACAGGCACATGTCGCCGCTTGAGTTGGCAAACGTTTTTTTTTTAACCGCTGCTACCCACCAGAGGTCTTTTTAGAATGCTAAGTCAATCAGAGACGTTCCTGAATGTCCAAATAGAGGCTTTGGAATCATTTTCTAAATCATTTAATTGGACTGGATGTTGGGAAGACTTTAGAGAGACTCGCTTGGAGAAACATAAAAATAGAGTCAAATCCTCATTCCATCTACAGGTTGAAAGCATTAATTGATCAACGACCCGCTTCACAGAGATTAATGCAGTCACTGAATTGTGCGTATCTGTGTGAAAATAATGACCAGTTGTGTCAGTCAGTCAAAAAAGAATATATCACAATAAAAACCTGCTTTTCTAGCAAGAATTTTGTTACCACACAGATGCAAATGTCCTATCATTAAGGAGACGTGTAAGAATTCAACCTCAGGCGCCCCTGATAAAAGAATCCAATCCAAGTAGGACTAACGAGTCCATGTGTTAGTTAATCGTTCTCAGAACAACAGAAGCTTATTTTGTCATGAAGTACTTGGGAAGCACGGCGGCTCGGTGGGTAGCACCACTGCCTCACGGCAAGAAGGTCCCGGGTTCAATCCCAGGATGGGGTGGCCTGGCTGCTTTCTGTGTGGAGTCTGCATGTCCTCCCCGTGTCTGTGTGGGTTTACTCCGGGTACTCCGGTTTCCTCCCACAGTCCCAAACATATGCATGTTAAGTTTATTGATGACTCAAAATTAACTCTAAATATATGACTAGGCTTGATATGTACTTGTGTATGGATATATTTTATTTTATACCATACCTGTTTATCTGACTCACGAGTCTTTTGTCTAGCGAGCACTTTAAATACCAAATTAGGCTCCCATTTCAAACCGTCACCGTCTTCTCCACGACGCTCCAACTCGTATCATAAAGGTACAAATTACTGTCACCTCACATGGCGAAACTGCATTTTTTTTTCAAGATAGAGCCCAGGGATTAAGATATTATTCTAATTGCAGAATGTCCTGATTTGATCTGAAAGCCAAATATTATTTCTTGCTTGCCATCGCAAAAGGACGCTTGTTGTTATGCTTTAGAGACTTAAGGCTCCATCTCCGCTGTTCAACCTCATTATGCGGTGCCTGTTGTGTTTCAATAAACACAATAACCTGCTGATCTCAGGAGAACCTGCTTCAAGAACCGCATACATTTTTCTTTAAGATTTTGTATTGAAACTCCCTCAGCCTTTTATCTCTACAGCTCCACTTCAAACCTTCTGTGCTAAGGGATGTCTCCAGCCAACCTGTAGTCGTCCTGACCCAGCATTATTTATGCTGGCTGGTATTAGCTTCTTAAACCACTTCCAATTGTTTACTCTGTTCTCATTAATGGTGTATCGTTGGAACATGTTTTAACACGTTCTCCAGTATAGCTAGAAGTGCAGAACGCCGGTCATTTGACTGCTATGACTTCACACTAGAAAACACACTTTAGATTTTCATTGTAGTAGCTTAAAAAGGCAGTTTGAAAGCAGCAAGATCTTTTTAAACAGCAACCCGTTTTGCAGAACTTGATGCGGCCGTTCAGTGGCTGACCTACATACAGCTGACATCACCATAGACAAACTCAAGCCTGGACCTCGTTACAGAGCTTCAGGAGTCACGCTCTTTTCGTTCCCATGGAAGTGTTTACGGGGAAATGACATTTCACGTCTGCACGTGGGATCCTATTGCGTTTAGCATTTTGATAAATGGAGATTTCTATCTATGCATATTTTTCAATAGAAAACAAATCATTATAACAAAGTATCAGTCTGATTCCTTTTTCATCCTAGTACTTGGATAAAAGCTTTTCCCCCATTACAGTTAAGTCAGATTAATTTCTGGTTGGAGTGATAATTAAGGAAATGTACCAGAGAGTTATAATATGGCATTATCTCAGTGGGAGGGAGAGATTAAGTATATTGTATCATTGTGGAACAGGGACATCTACTAAATAAAAGATCTCTACAGGCTTTGAGTTTCTCATATGTAATTACTTTATATAAAAAATGGGATCTTCCATACATCTCATCTAGCCTCACGGCGCTCTCCGGGCGCTCATGCTTGTTTACTTCTAACTAATGTCATATTTTAATCGCATTAATCATATCGGCTCGGTAGAGTCGTTCCGCTTTGTTATTCAACAGCAAAACAGCGGTAATTTATTCCATATCATTTTGAAAGAAACAAACACGAGACATGAACAGCAGACTGCTGCGAATAAAGCAGCTACTGTATCTAATAATAGAAAAACACTGCTTTCTTTTTCCTTTCTAGGCTTTAGTTTATTTCCACTGAGTGGGGATGTTAACTGGTAAATCTCCTCAGTGTCTGGTTAACGCTGGCTTTTTAATTAGATGCAGTGGTTTGTAATTACTCACTCATTAAGATCCAAACCACGTGCTGCTAAAAAGCACCACCTCAGAGTTTTCTCTCACCGTAACTTTCTCCGTTTAATGGTAACAAATGTAAGTTTGCTCCAGACCCCCAAATGTTTAAAAGCTTCCCAAATGATCTTTAGCACTCTTTGGGTGTAACAGACCTGGCAACCCAGATCAGGTTACCAAGCAGAGTAAAACATTAAAAAATATTGTCTTCAAGCTGTTATTGTAGCAAACCATCTTGCTTATTCTATTTGTGCTAAGCAGGGTAAGGAATTGTTGGCGGATTTGGATTTATTTAACGTCTCTCTCAGTGTCAACACACAAGCTATACACAAGGTTAAATTGAGACGGGCATTATTGGATTTTATTTATTCAAAGCTCCTCTTGTTTTCAGTTATTTTAAAATAGCATTGTGGTTTTCTGATTGGCCCTCCTCGACTGCTCTCTGTATTTTGGAAATCTGTCTTCCTCATCTGCCTAGTTTTCAACATCTACCACTTTTTTCTAAAGATATTTTCCCTGGCCTCTCAAACATGCTTATAATATGACATCCTACTGTAGATTTATTGTAAATATATTTCTTTCGTTTGTTCATTGGGTTTATTTAACACAGCTTTCAGCATCAGTGGATATTTAAGACAGACACATGGTTATATTGATACACAAGGCTACTTTGAAACTAGTTATATGTATAAGGATCGGGCCAATTTGGCATACTCAGTCAACCCAATGCATGCGAGCACCTGAAGTGAACCCACACGGACATGGGGAGGGCATGCAGGCTCCACGCAGTCAGATTCCGAGGCCGGGATCCAGCTGGCGATGCTGGAATTCGAGGCGATCGGTGCTAACCTCTGCGCCACCATGCCTTCCGGTGAAACTATGGAAAAACTGTTTTTCATGCCAAAACCCTGAAAGCAAGAACCTGGCAAAGAGAGGCCTAACCAGGCCACAACCATGGCCTTTCAGGGCCGTATCATGATACTAATAAGGCAAGTTTTCAAGTGCCTTATGAGTTTGAAATGGAATTACATACCAGCTTTAGATTTAATACCTTGTGTTAAGGGGTTGGGTAATGTAACACCAGATCAGGGGTTCCCTACGTGCTGGACAACAAGGTCTGCATTTTTAATGCATTAAGTGTATTCGTTTTAATGGAGGCTATTAGTTTTATGTTGGGGCTTAAGAACCTTTTCAGATGAGCCACTGATGTGCTTTGTTTATGGTTTATCGCAATCTGCTGATAGATGCCTTATCTAAGTTTGTTCACTGCATGTTTTGTGATAACCTCTTTCATTTAGGGTTAAAACAGAATTGAGCCAATGAGTTCAAAGGTTGAAAAAAAAACTGTACGCCGTATTTGCTTTTCAAAGCAAGTGCCGTGTGAGCCGTGCTTTAATTTAGTTTAGTCAGTATGAAAAACGGCATACTATTGAAGGGCGCATTGCAATTTACCCTGCTATGGGATTTTTAGCAGGCAGCATATCAGTAGATCAATCAGGAATGCTGCAACTATTGATCAGTAAGTTCTGCAGATCAAGCCTGAAGTATTGGATAGCATCGTTTCTCCTTACAGGGATGTATGAATCAAAACTTTTTTGAATAAAGGGATTCAATGACTTGACACATTTCAATACTGCTTAAGGCTTTTCATTACCTGAACCTTCGGCTCATTTCCAACACTATATTATTTAAAATCACATTTCAATTATTAAACAGCAGGGATTGGCCATTTGGCCATTTCAAAATTCAGAGCGCGGTTTCTGCCGAATGTGTATTTATGTGTGTTATCAGATTCCAACAGTCAAAAGTCAGACCGTTGTAAACGGGTAGTTCCTGTAGTGGATTCTAGATCTATATTATTGTATTACTTAAACAAGCAGCACACACGCAAAACCTTATTTTTCTTAACACAAAGAATAATGATGACTTCTTTCCATAGGATACATAGGATAAACTATGTATTTGCATGGTCTTTCCGTTTAGCACTGACCACGACATCTTCACAGCAACTACAAAAGTTTCCTATAAGCCTTCTGGTTCTTCTCTTTCTAGCCATACTGCTATAGTTAATGCTGCCGGAGTTTCATGCTGCACATAGCATCACAAATTCTCTCCAAGCTTATGATCCAGTAACAGTTTCAACCCCACGTACTAAGATGTTCCTACACTTCAGCATCACCCACCATGCCCAGGCCACTCCAGAAGGCAGTAACTGCCTTCATCCTTCAGTTATCAGGGGACACTGTCCCTCCAAGCACCCCCCCCCCCCCACCGAGGTCTCAAAAACCTAAAGTGACTCTTTGAACCATACGAAATATTTACAGATGTACATATTTTTTTTACATGATTTTATTTATCTGGTCCTCCCAAGGTTATCAAATTTAGGCACTTTTTCTGGTTCCAATAAATCATCAAACGGAATACTCAATTTGACATCCAGGGCATGGTGTATCTCGAACGTCATCTGAGATGATGAACCAGGAGACCCAGTCTTTTGTAATCAGCAGAAGTTTACTAAGCACTTATGCTCGATTACAGAGCCAAGAAGTCTTAGTTTATATGGACAAGCTCTCACACCTGCATAAAAATTCGCATCAAATATGCAACTTCTACAATACCTGATCTCAGGCAGTGGCAGCTCAAGTGGGTAACTAAATACCGTTCATAACACCTGCGCCTCAGACAGATCAATAACTCATAACTGCATCTCAGGCAGTTTAGGTAGAAACTGCTTAGACTGAAACATTCCAAGTGCGCTAAAAAGCTTCAGCAAGTCCAGTGGAAAATGTGCATGGCACGTAAACATAAGTGAGCTATACAGAGACTGGCTTACAAAATAAAAACACTTAAAAAACATGGAATTCTTCATTATGAAAAGAGTTCAATGTAAGGATTTGCATGCAAACACTAAAGCTTCATAATGAATCCTAAATTAAACCGCCAATTAAGCGAAGCTAAAATAAAGAGTAATATGTGTTAGGAGACCTACCTCGCGCTCCCGTGCGAGCCACCATCCTCACCGACTGCCGTTACAGAGCAATCGGTGAGCCGGTTTATATGCAGCACCGAATTGATGGCGTGACGACGAAC
>JAUZST010010286.1:0-12503 GCA_034779995.1 Parotocinclus haroldoi | reverse complement strand
ACACACACACACACACACACACACACACACACACACACACACACACACACACACACACACACACACACACACCCAATCACTGTTCCGCTTTCTAAACTGGCTCCCTACAGCTGCTCGCATCAGATTTAAGACTTATCACACCCTGCATCGCACCTCGCAAACTCTGGTCCTCTAGCACTGCTAGCGCTGGTCCCCCCTCTCTCAGGGGACAAGGCAGGCATGCGTCTAGACGCTTAGCCAGAGACTCACTTAGGAGCCAAAATGGATATCTTCAAAGGCCATTTGAACACCCCCCCCATTTTCTCCCGCTCTCGCTTTTTAGATTATGTTAATGATATCTTAAAGCACTTTTGTAAGTCACTCTGGATAAATGTATCTGCTACATAGTGTAAATGTAACTAGCAGTACATTTACAGAACATCATGTAACTACTGTGTGACTGTGGTAATGTTTGGTCAATTTTGTGACACCATGCTACAATAGAAAAGTATGAGGTGTTGCCGAAACAAAAAACACCAACATTGTTCCTTCTTGTTTAAAATGCTGACATAATTTTGATCGGGGGAAAAAAAAAACAAAAAAAAACATTAAAAAAAACACATTGTATGTTTACAGCTTCACTACATGATCATCCCACATGATTATTTTTAGTTTTGTGCCAGCGTTTTATATTTTGCCAAAGCTCTTTCCTTCACACTGGCCAAAGTTGCAAAAGCAGCACATGCAAAAGCAATCTTTAATAACTCTGCCTGAGGCTTACTAATATCCAGAACGCCATCACAGGGGTCAGCTCGTAACCAGGGTTTGCAATACTGCGTGTCTGTGAGCTTGGGGATGAAGGCAAATGTACAGGGCACCTGCCCATCATTGGTAATGAGAAAGCTCTTCTTCTGTAGCTGGCGAAACTTCACATTCTCAAAGGTGAACTGCACAAAACAAAAAACATAGAACATGGAAGCATGAAGGCACTTACACACAGGATTTATCTGATAATTATGTTTATGCTATACTCATTTATTTATTAAGCATCTTTAACGTCGCTAATCTGCATCAGTGGCTATTTCAGCGACACACACAAGGTTATATCAAAACTAGACAACAATTTTTAGAGTAATCAATTAACCTAACACGCATGTCTTTGGAATGTGGGAAGAATCCGGAGTACCCAGAGTAAACCCATACAGACACAGGGAGGACATGCAGACCCCACAAAGAAAGGACCCAGGCCGCTATACCCTAGGTGCCCGGTACCTTCTTGCTGTGAGGTGGTGGTGCTACCCACAGAGTCACCGTGCTGCTCCTTATGTTATACCAAAACACTGGCAAAGAATAAATTAAAATAAATTAAAAATGCAAGAAACCAAAAACAAAAACAAAAAAAAAATAAAATAAAAAAAAAACAAAAAAAAAAAAAAAAAAAAAAAAAAGTAGCTGCTTCTTCATGCACTGAACTCACCAACTGAGTATTAAAAGGTCACATTTTACAACTTCTCTGATTGGCACATTTGAATGATAAGAGCATATAAATATACCACAGGGGTCCAAAGTCTGGCTGGCTATATGAGCTAATAGTAGAGAATAACACCACAGCCAAACACAGACACATACCATGGTGCCTGGATATTTGTGATCCCTTTAGAAGTTCCTATATCTCTGTATAAATATGACCCAAAACATCATCCAATTTTTACACACGTCCTAAAAACAGACAAACTGAACCTGATTAAACAAATGTCACAATTATTATACTTGGTCATTTATATATTGAGGAAAATGGCTCAATATTATCAGTCTTTGGCAAAAGTACATAAAAGTTCTTTTATCAGCATCTGGTGCAACATAACTACAACCCACTACTGCTTGCATCAGGTTAGTTCACTACATTCCTATTGGCTTAAGGTCAAGACCAAGTCTGTGTATATATACACACAGTGGAAAAAAATAAGGATTTGATACACTGCCGGTATGGCAAATTTGTATCATAGGTACACTTAACTTTGAGAGACAAAATCTAAAAATTCACATTGGTTTTTAAATACTAATTTGCATTTTATTGCATTATACAAGTATTTGATCACCTACTAACCAACAAGAATTCTGGATCTCACAGACCAGTTTTTCTTGAAGAAGTCCTTCTACTCTGTTCTCATTACCTGTATTACTTGCAGTTGTTAATGACCTGAAGAGCGCAGAGACCATAATCACAAAGATGACCACTATTAACATACTACACCGTCATGGACTGAAATGCTGCAAGTCCCCCTACTCACACCAGCAAATGTCCAGACCCGATTGAAGTTCACCAATGACTATCTAGATGATCCAGAGGAAACATGGGATAAGGTCATGTGGTCAGAGGAGACCAAAATAGAGCTTTTGGCATGAACTCCACTCGGCATTTAGGGAATAAGAAGAAGGATCATAGGAGAAAACCATCCCAACCGTGAAGCATGGTGATGCATTTCTACAAAGGAGACATGACCGTTTTTAACCGTATTGAAGGGAGCCTGGATGGGGTCATGTTTCTCATGATTTTGGCCAAAAACTTCCCTCAGTAAAAGCATTAAAGATGGACCGTGGCTGGGTCTTCCAGCATGATAATGACCCGAAACACACAGTCAGGACGACTATGGAGTGGCTCTGTAAGAAGAATTTTAAGATCCTGAAGTGGCCCAGCCACTCCCCAGACCTGAACCCAATAGAAAACCTTTGGAGGGAGCTGAAACACAATATTGCCCAACGACAGCCCCAAAACCTGAAAGATTTGGAGAAGATCTGTATGGAAGAGTGGGCCGAAGTCCAGTGTGTCAAGAACTACAGAAAACATCTGACCTCTGTAATTGAAAACGAAGTTCTTTTTCTCTATTGTATCAAGAACTTATTTTAAGCAATAAAATGATTTTTTTTCTGGATTTTTTTTAGGTTCTGTCTCACACAGTTAGTGTACCTACAGTAAAAATGACAGACCTCTCCATTCTTTGTAGGTGGGAAAACTTGCATTTTGAAAGTACCTATTAATCAAGTGGGCCATGCAACTAGGGAGCTTCTGGCAGTACCACACATACACAATATCAGGGAAAACGGGAAGGGTACGACTCGCCCACCATGAAAGACTGCTGCACATCATGCAACACAAAATGCAATTAAAATGCTGGTTTGCAGTGCTGTGTACCTGCCTTCTGGGACAGTCTAGGACACATCCCTCCCATCTCACAAGGGTGGGTGGTCCTGATCTTGAAAGTGTAGCTTGTAGTTTGTTGCACATCAATCAATGGTTTCAACCAGTTCATTTTCTCAACTAATATCTCATTTAACTAACCAAAAATAATATAGCATGCTGGCGCATGGGAATTAACAGTATTTTCCCCTCATATAAAATTGATCAGGCACATGCTGGAGATTGCCAAGAGTCATGACAGTAGACCATTGCTGCATAACTGCACAACAGGATCAGGAAGGACCAAGAATGAACCTGTCTGCGACTATTACTCACCTCCCGTTGAGTTAGAGACAAAGAAGGTAGAAAGTCATTCTCCATTCTATCCATGTCACGAACTATCTCCTCAAATACTTTCTTATACCGCTGCTCGATCACCATTTTGACCTACACCAAAAGCAATACATAGTATACGTCCACAAAAATGGGTGACAATGTGAAAAAAGTGCCACAAAGAGATTCAAGCAGACTATATTCAAATCTGAACAAAATAAAATGAATAATGTAGATAGGTTGAAACTCACCCCAATGCTAAAGAGGGAACTAACAGGTTTGTGGTCACTGGTCTGTAGCTCCATATGGCTGCGGTACTGCAACTGCTTGACACCATTACCTCTCCACAAAATACGATCACACCAAGCTGGGACTCTGCATTTGCCACTGCACCAAATAAACACAAGATAAAACCAGACAGATAGACAGCCAGAAAGTAAACTAACATAATGAAAAAATATAGCCTCTTATTTGTGTGCGTCATCCTTTTGGGATTTTTCTGTACCTCGAGTCCCATTTGTCTGATTTTGCATCATATTTGTAAGTTGGATTGAAATTTATTTCTCCCTCCAAGAAGTCAGTGAAAGCACGCCTAGTTTGCCTTTGGATGTTCAGCTGGGGAATCAAAAGAGAAAACAAATGAGGGGATGGGAAGGGGAGAGGAAGTGCCTCTTCAGTTCAGTCATGTCTGACAGGACCACTGTGCATTAAATATAATTAAAAAAAAACAGGAACAAAAGCAACAACAAAGGAATTCCACTGACTATGAAATAAAAGTTCCCAAAAAGTTTATAGAATTGAGAAGCTACAATCTAACTATATCCACACTGACTTCCTCTTTTACATAACTATTTTAGCTCAAACAGCTCCCACACTGCCATTACCTGATCCTTCTCCTGGAGCCGCCGTAACTCCTTATCAGCAATAAGCCTCTTCACTTCAGCTGCGTCGTTAAAAAAAAGTCTGTAGTTCAAGTCCCCCATCCAGATGACCACACTGAGACAAATTAATGAACAACAATTTTTTAGGCATTATACAACCAAATTAAAATATATATATATATACAGAGCTGAGCCACTATAGATGAGACATAGCATTGGTTAAAGATAGGTGACTGTGAACTAGAAGGTTGAGGATCCAAATCCCACCTCTGCCAAGATGCTACTGTTGGGACCTTGAAAATGTCATTTAATCCAAAATACACTGTCTGCTAAATTCCTAAATCTAAATATCACCCTTTTTTAGCAAGAACAGTCTGTATTGTTCAAATCAAATGGTATTGACCAAATGGAACAGTTGATAAGCACTTTGAAAAGCGTTTCCAAGCTAGTTTGGGTTTAATGCGAGATAAAATATTCTCCATGTGGTTGAGATCTGAACTCTGGCCAGACCAAGCCTGAAGGATCTGTTCTCAAGACACACCTTGATAGTTTTCAGAGTGAGCAGGAGCATTACATTGGTGGAATTTATTCCTATTTAGAAAATAACTTTTCACTTGTGGGAAGCAAGCCTTTTAAAAATATTTTCCTGGACTACAAACCATTAACTGACATTTTTTTATAGAGAAGCAGCTCACCAGAAATTCAAATGCACATCACCATACATCTCAAATAATTGTTCATCATTCCACATAACCCTGCTAAACCATCTCAATCAAACTTCATGTTCTGTCAAAAACTAGATTCTGTTCTTATAAGTTATGTTATAAGTTTGCTGTCTATGAAAAAAAACATTTAAAACACAAATTAGACAACCTTCTGTATATTGTTCTTAATGGAAGAGACTTGCTTTCTGAGGTCTTAAAGTCTGCTGACAGTTTTTAAATTGTTTTGCCTGTCTGGGAACACATTTACCGTCATCTATGTTTGAAGAGGCTTTGGGCCAATATCACCAGTAAATAGAAAGCATTTACCTATTTGTGCCTTTAGGGTTATGGCAATTTTAGAGTAGCTCCAGACAGCCTCACAAAGACTGGCTTTGTGTCCTTCATGACATATTTCCCTTTTTTTAAGGTGATTTTCTCACTTATTTACCTCATGTACCCAGTTACACACATACACTAATGAACTTCACTTTCTATACTTTTATAGTTTATTATTTTTACCTATCTTCATATGTCTATATGTTCAATGTTTCTGTCTATCTGCTACTGGATGCCAAGAATTTCCCTCTGGGATCAATAAAGTATCTTTCTGTCTGTCTGTCTCTGTCTGTCTGTATCTACCTATATCTATCTTTCTTCAGACCTTAAGACCGCATAATGTAAATCTCTTCCTGTAAATATCTGCCACTCCTGGTTCTATTTAGGAACTTGTATTCAGTCTTGTGATGCGCTGCATAAGTTGTGGAACGTTACCAACAAGTATATTAAGAAAAAACAGACAGCAGATATTTTGAAAGATTTTGAACATCAAGACATACGCTGGTCTTGTTTTATACTAAACATTTAAACTTTTTCATCATTTTACCTTTATGTTTAAGAAGGGGCCACAAACAAATTTCCCTGTTCCCAGCTTTTTCAGCCTCCTAGCTCAAATGGTGGCAAAGAATTCAGGAGTTAAAGTCTTAGTTACTGCTAAATTCCTTGTAGCTCTCCTTATTTTTTAGGACCATTAAAAGCTTAATGTTTAATCTGAGGTTTTCCCTATCAGTGTATTATTTGCCCAAATCAGACATGCAACTGACTTGTGCCTGTTGAAACTTAAATTGCATCTGACTAAACAGTAAGGATGGAAGCACTCACTCATGCTTCACTATACTGAGAGTTGTGCGCTCCATGAGATGAAAGCTCAGACGGGCACAGATCTCCCTGTAATCCTGGTTACGTCGCTCAAATTCTTCCACATGGGCTGCCAGGTGGGAGTTCACAATGCAGAAACTAGTGTTGTAGAATACGAAGCGCACTGCCACACCACCTTTATTTCCCTACAGATGGACACAGATCAGACACATGCTTCACAATAGCTCAATATACAGTTCAAACTGCAAACAAATATATCCACTCATTTTAACACCCTTTCTGTAATAACAGCCCAAAGTACTCACCATTTTATTCATGAGGCCAGTCCCAACAGACTCAGCAGCAACATCAGTGATGTGGTTCCAGTGCTCCTTCTTGACAAACACTAATAGCATCATGCCAACCAACCGAATAAGGCGAACCTGACAACCAATAAGGAAAAGGACTATTGCATTCTCTTTCTCAATTAAAAGAAACCCTGCAGCTCTTTCAGTCCTTAGAAAATAGAACAAACATTGTACTCTGGTCTAAAAGGTAATTTTATCCAAATACCTGTCTGTACTTGGCTCTTGAGTGAAGACTCCGCTCCACTGCGTCAACCCACAGATGTTCTTTGGATGAATCCATGAATAATAATGCTTCTGTGCTCAAATCCAGTTCCTGAAACCTATGAGGTCACAACAGTGAAATTAAACACTCACAGGCAGTTACTATTAGCTTTTGTGTCAAGTTCAGATACAAGCATCTGTTTGAATCCGAGACCGGAGTGACAAAGGATTTTTTTTTTTTTCCTTTTACCAATAAACACATCAGACTGGTCCAGATAGTAGTTTTAAACACAGGTACTAAGCAAACGATGTATGGCCTTGCCCCTGTCCGCATTAAAAGAAGTCATTAAGGAGATGGAGGACTGACAAATTCCAGTTTCTGTAAAGAATGTACTCTCATTTATTACGCTGTTGCATTAGTAGCTTAAATACAAATATTACTGACCCCACTGCATAGATATCAGGAGGCTCTGGGTCACAATTCAACCAGGAATCCAAACTGCTGTCAGGTGCCTGACCATTCACGTTCCATGTGCCTGCAAAAATCCTATAAAACAACAACATATATTCAGCACTGACTGGCAGGAATTCAATTAATATCTAAATATTTAGTGTCAACACAGGAATCAATATTAACCTGAAGTTCTTGATATCTACATACTCCTTCTCCTTCTTTCCTAAACGGTATTTTAGAAGGCCCTCTCTCATGCCAGCCTGGCTGCTGAGCATGGCTTGTCTCATGGTGTTTGTAGTTGGACTGTCAGACCAAGTGTTGGGCCGGTCTATAGCGCTGCTGTACCTGCAGGCCCAGAAAACATACTAAATCCACTTCGCTGGAAGAGGGCAGTCTTCAGAAAGTAATTTTTTTTACACTTACTCCTGTCTGACAGGTGTGCTCATTTGCATAGGAGGAGGTCTATCTTTAGAATAGGAGGTTTTTCGAGGAGGAAGAGGAGGTGTGGGAGGAGGAGGGACCTCTCGTGGAGCAACTATGCGGTTTTGCTTATTCTTCTTTTCTTCTACTTTTAGAGCATGGTTAAAATTATCCTCAAAGCCAAAGTCTGCAGCCAGTAGATGTGGAGCATCTGCCGAACCTATAGACAGGTCAGGTAGGAACTAACACGCAACAGGATACTAGACATTCTGTATACTAGACATTCTGTATACCAGTGCTTGAAGGCTTTCCTGCAGTACTGTCGTTGGTGCTTCCACGCTGAATATTCTGGGCACCAATTCCTGCTGTTTTCGAGATGCTTCTCAGAGGGGGGACTGGGACAGGGACTTTAGGGCCAGGAGCCACCGGCTGCATATTCATAGGAAGTGAACTTTTGCCTTGAACTGCAAGATGAATTAACACAGTAAGGTCAAAGTAGAAGTTAATTATACATTTTTCAAGGTTCTTTATTTGTCACATGCTCAGTTCTAACTAGTACTTTACCTATAGCACAGAGTACTGTATATTTTATATGGCAGCTAATAAAATAATACACATGAAAAAAAGCACAGAGCAAAAGGATTGTTAAAACAATTGAAATAACGCAATAGTGAGGGTGGGATTTATATGGCATTTTCCAATCAAATCTGATCTACTCACACCCCTTAAGAACGAAGAGTATGTGACTGATGAGTGGACAGAGTTCCCTACCAAATCACCTTTCTTCCCCATATCCGATGCTTGGTCTTGATTCATTGAGTTGATTAGATATGTGTCTGAGAGAGTAGTTATACCTAATAAGTGAGTGAGTGAGTGTGTGTGTGTGTGTGTGTATATATATACACATACACCGCTCATAGAAATTAGGGATATTTCATACATTTCACAAATATCAGTATTCCCTAACCCCTATTTTTTGTCTTTAGGATTTAGTTTAGGAAATAAGAATGTAACCTATAATGATTATAAATTACATCCACTTGTGATATATATGCCATTTGTGATCATAATCATTTCATATACTATAAGGTGGTTAGCACATATCTGACTCAGTTGATTAAGTTAGCATTAACATTAGTGGGTTGATGAATAATTGTTTCATTCATCTTCATACCCACTTGAATCTGATCAGGGTCATGGGGAAGCTGATGCCTAGCTGCTGCAAAAGGCCGCAAGGCAGGGACAACCCTAACACTAGTGCCCATTTGAGACACCATTTATTGTAATGTCTTTATAGGTGTGGGAGGAAGCCAGGGTAAATATAATGCTCACAAAAATGAGGGGATATTTTAAAATGAATACAATACGAGTGGATACCACAAGAAATATGATCCTGTCCATGCCCCATTGCTGTCAGTGTGTTTTGGCAGTCTGTTCACCCCCGAGAATGTGTCACTTGCTACCCATGCAATTTACATAATTACTTACAACTTTCTACTTTAGTTAAAGTAGTAGTTAACTTTTTAAAAAAAGTTAAGTTTTCTACTTGCTTTTCTGATGATATTGGGTCACGTTTTTTATAATTATAAATATAAAAATATTAATATTAAATTCTTAAAAATATAATTTCCCACTTCTGAAATATGCCCTAATTTTTGTGAGCACTGCATTTGAAATCTGTAGTTAATAGATCATCTGCTCTCACAGTTAAAATCTGCTGTAATTTTTTATTATGTGTTTATTTTTTAATTTGTGAATTTTAATTTTAATATTCATCATAAAAGGTTTCAGAATTAAGAAGAAAAATGTGATTAAGTAGCAAAGTAGTAGAAATAATTACATCTGAGGTCACGTTCTTGCCATAAGAGCACATACTAAAACAAAAGCAGCATTTGATGAGGAGGTTAATGAGCAACCTTCAAAAATAGATAAGACAAATAAAATGAGCCAGCACATTTCTTACCCTGTTGCTTGGCCTTCATAACTTGCTGGAAAAATGCTTGACAGCGTTCGTCATCCTGCAACTCCACCAAGAGCTCTGGAGTTTCCTCTCCTCGAATTCGGACCTTCAGCGTTGCTGCCAAACAAACAAAATAAAGCGTTTATTTGTTTACGTTTTTTTCCCCCCTTTGCCCACATAGCTTGCAATACACTTCAACAGGTTCAGTATGTGATAACGTCAGTGACAGTAAATATAAAGGTCACAGATTGTGCAAAAACCCTTATTAACTACAAACCAATCATACTAGCAAAAGGATCTGTCAGGACATTATTCTCAGCAAAATTACTCCCCCTTTAAATAATGCTTTAATGATCTGGCAAACAAGGTAACTTTAGAATCTAGAAGAAAAAAAATGGGAATAAGGAAAAGTGGTCCGTTGTGCTTACTGCTTATTGAGATGTCAATGAGAAGAGCCTCCTCTGCTTCTGAAAACGCAGTTACACAGAGTTATGACTCAGTTAAGCAAATGTTGCTATGGGTTTCTATACTAGTCTTGAGAAGATTCAAACAGGCTATTTGTAAATGTTTGTTTTCAGATTTACAACAGGGAGGGAATACAGACGTCATAGCTATTTTAGACAAACCTCCACATGCATTGTGACACAACATGAGAATAAAACAAAATAGGATATTACTTTAGTCAGTCAGGCAACTGTTTTACAAATCTTAAATGCACTTAAAAGGCAACAATACATCAAAACCTGTTATAGTCTAGCACTGGTCTAGGACAGACTAGGAAAGTCTAGCACAACATAACACGATATATTAAAGTGACTTACCTCGTACTATATGAAAATGCCTATTTATTGGTATAGACAACTGGGGAACTGGATTTAAAATGACTTCCTCTGGATTTGACAAAACACTTAACCTTAAAAAAATAAAGAAACATATTAACAAGTTTGGCAAATTTTGTGCTAAATTATTTTAATTCCAGTATCATCAGTTGAATTCTGCTTCTAAACTAATCTCCAATCTTCAGTAAAGATTACATTAGTGGTACTCAGACTGTGGCTTGGTGACGAAACAACTTCCTGATTCAGGTGTGGTCAGAAAAGGCAGTACAATATAGAGGATATATACACACATTAAATGTGCTCTTATGTAAAGCTTTGGACACTATATTTATTTCATTTCTGTAGACATTCAATTGAGTTCTTAACAGTGTATCAAATTAATAATTTAGATTAAAGAATATTCTAAGCTACTGACCAGATGGTCCAGCAAATGTGTAATGTCTATTTCTAAAGTATGCAAGCTCATAAATTAATCTAGCAAAATTTTAAGTAGTCCTTTGCTACACTTTATTATTTACATCATTTACAACTTCAAACCAGAAACGGTTGGGACGGTATAGAAAATTCAAATTAAAACAAGACAGTCTGCCAGTAGGTTAAATGTAATGTAAATCAAAATATACAATTTACACAAAAGTTCAGATCTTTCGACCGCAAAAGCTACAAGAAGAAATAAGAAGCTACAAGAAATTAACCAGAATTAACCTTCACCTCGTCCAACACAGGGAGAGAGCGAGACAGACAGACATACAGATAGCGAGTGAGACAGCGGCACAGAAACCGAAAGAAAGAAACAGACAGAGACAGACAGCGAGAGAGAGAACGAGAGAGACAGAGAGAGAGAGAGAGAGAGAAGGAGAGATAAGATACACACATACAGGCAGATAAGACACTATTTATTTACAGAAATAGCGCGAGGAGAGAGAGAGAGAGAGAGAGAGAGAGAGAGAGAGAGAGAGAGAGAGAGAGAGAGAGAGAGAGAGAGAGAGAGAGAGACAGAATACAGACTTCACCTTTAGGGCTCATTTAACACTATGGTAAAATTTAAAAACTGCTCATGTGAGGCTTATTAGGTCCTAGGACAGCATGAAGGAATGCATGATAATGGGCAGCACGAAGGCAGACAACGAAAATATTCAATTTCCATCATTCATTTACACAGAACACTACAACACAAAGTTTCAAGTCAGTTAAAGGCAAATGCCAAACAACATCCATCCAATCTCAATATATTCTGCTCAAAAACATTCACATGATTAAGGAATTTCCCATACCGTTCATCACCTTGAATGCCGGTTTGCAACAGGAAGTTGCATGAGGAAAAAAACAAGTCATTTACTTAATTTAGTGACTAGGCTAGAAAGAAATACTTACCTAAACTGTCCCGAGCACTCCAATAGAGACAGGAGTCTAGGTTCTCGCTGTCCTGTCCTGAGCTCGTGCCCTCTTACCGTCTGGATAATGCAGTTAAGGATATACCAGTGTAGTAAAATATAAAATTAAGAGGCCGTTCTAAATAATGAAAGCTTCGACTAGAGGTGCAATAACAACATAGTTGGCTGAAAGAACAAAAAAAAATTACAGTTAAGTAGTAAATAGTGTGGTGGTGCAGTAGTTAGCGTGGATGCTTCACAGTTCCCGCGCTCGTTTAATCCCGACTCTGGGCTCTATCTGTGTGGAGTTTGCATGTCCTTCCCGTGTCCATGTGGGTTTACTTCGGGTAATCCGCTCTCTTCCCATGTTCCAAAGACATGAGTGTTAGGTTAACTGGTGTTTCTAAAAAGTGCCCTTTATTTATTGTTTATATGTAAGAGTGTGTGCCCACAAAGTATTGTTGTTCTGTGTAGGTCTGTTCCTGCGCCCTGTGTCCCCAGATAACACATCTTTCCTGCTACCCTGACCAAGCATTAAACAGATATGAAAATGACGGAATGAATGAATAAACTGTGGAATGACTCTAGAAGCCATGCAGTTGAATTCAATTCAATTCAATTTTATTTATACAGCGCTTTTTACAATGTAGCATCGTCTCAAAGCAGCTTTACAGTAATA
>JAUZST010010285.1:0-37581 GCA_034779995.1 Parotocinclus haroldoi | reverse complement strand
TATATATATATATATATATATATATATACTTTAGATTTTACTTCATTTATTCTCTATTAGATCTTGTCATCATTGTTGCTCTGCGTGCCTTCAATTAACAAAGTTATCTGAATCTGATATTTGTGTATATCAAGTCAAGTCAAATTTATTTCATAGAGCACTGAGCATTGTCTCGAAGCAACTTTGCAATATTTTATATGTTATATACAGTATTTCAACCAGAATTGGATTTGTATAATTATGTCTAGCTATAGTTATGATTACGGATATACA
Source organism: Parotocinclus haroldoi (assembly GCA_034779995.1). Lineage (NCBI taxonomy): Eukaryota > Metazoa > Chordata > Actinopteri > Siluriformes > Loricariidae > Parotocinclus > Parotocinclus haroldoi. Next base: position 37,308 of record JAUZST010010285.1, on the reverse strand, counting down.
TTAGGTGGCAGCGTTGCGCTTATCATGAACCCCTTCACATGTTTCTGTTTTCAAAATACAAAAATACAGATTAATCTGAATAAAATTCAACTTAAGTATGGGAAGAAGTGGAGCCCTGAGAGCACAAGTGAAAAGGCTTGCTAGGATCTAAATGGGGAGGGACCCAAAAACACATATCAGAGCTTTGCAACAACTAACTGAAGATCATTTGGATAGCACAGCAGCAGCCTCCCACAGAGGAGACCTGATCTTGAGTCCCAGTGGTGCCTTCTGACAAAGTTGGGTATCTGGATGGGTAATCATCTCCCAACAAACAAAAATAATAGTAGTTCATTTGTAGGCATATACTGCTCACAAAAAGTAGGGTATATTTAAAATGAAATGTCCCATAATTAAATAATCTTTATGAGCAGTGTATTTTATATGTATATGTATGTAGTGTATATTAATATGTTCCCTACAGAGTCATGTCGTTTTACCAAACTGATTACATAGGGGCATGGCAAAGGATACTTATTACTATTGTACCAGAAGGGGGGAGAGTTGCTGGAACAGCTGATGAGGCTTGTTCTATTCACAAGGGATCATTCAAATGCTTCGTTTGCTTAACCTGTACATTTATAACAGAGGGCACGTTAATGCATTGTAAATCTTAATCTGTAACCTGTTAAAAAGCATTGTTGCAGAATTCCTGAAGGGCTGTAGGTCAGCAGAGTCAGTCAACAAACTGTGTTGGACTTCCTGCCCCCCAGCCCTGGACGAATTCTATTGGAATCAATGGTCGGCTCTGTTGCGCCCCCTGGTGTAAACCACATGGAACAGACTGCCTGTCTTATGTCCAATAGAGCTTAAAGTGATCTCATCACTGCAGTGTCTTCTATCTGACATTCTCCATCACTGCAATGTCAGACAAGGATGGCAACATCTACATTTTCTATTGATTAATTGGCTTGTACGAAAACCTTCATTTTACTGACAATAATGCAATATAAAACGGAAAACATTGCAAATGTAAATATGAACCAAAATCGGGTTAGACTAACTGACAGGGTGGTAATCCAAGAACTTACACCAGAAATGGAATTTAAAGCTTTGTGCCATTCATGCTGAGTTTTTACTTGCAATTTACGCAAAGTGTAACCCCATATGCAAAAGGAGAAACGTAAAACCTTTACCTAAAAAAACAGCGAGCCAAACGACTAAAGTTCTGGTAGCATTTAAGCCCTTAAACTCCTGGCCTGTTATTTAGTTATACCTATTAAAGAAAAGAATTCAGTTCCGTAAACAACACAATTAATAAGAAAATATGTAATTACAAGAATAACATGGAAATGTACACACCAGTGGGTCTTTAGTGATTTAAGGGTTTAAACCTCATTTTTATTCACATTTTAGGTAGTGTATGTCAACAGACAGTCATTTCAGCACATTTAAAAGTATTAACACTCCTACACCTACAATGAAAGTCTTGAATAGGTGTTCAATACAATCCTCATACATTTAAAATACTGCTGTTTAATGCTACTACATGCACTACAAAATTCAAAACTACACCAGTTAAACTTGAATAATGAATGTTTTAGATTGGCTAGAGCAAAAACAGAGCAGTTACATTTGTCTTCTCAACATTAAAGCAATACTGTTGCTCAGGTTATTTTCAGTAATGGTTGTAATCACCATAAGCTAAAGTCTTCATACTGGTGCAAATATAGGTGGTAGAAATAAACTAATTTCTGCTATTTTTTCAAGTAAAATTTCAAGTACATCATCACACATACTTGGACAAATTTAAGAATGTTCAATTTTGTAGAGATTAAAAAGGATAATTAAATATTACAATCACAGAATAGAAATAAACCGTGTTATGTGAAATAAGTATTAAAGTACAGATTCTTTAAAAGCACTTTAGTGTTACAAAGTATGTGCTGAACATGACCACAGTTGTATTCAGTAGCCACAAATTACGTCTGTATTCCTTAATGTGGAAGACCTTAGAGCAGTGCATCCTCACCAAAAATCCCCCCTTTTTTTAAACAGTCCATTTTTTTTTGTACGTCAACATTTTAAATAAGCAATTTTCTTGTTTAATAATTGCTGCCCTTTTGTGTCTTATAATTAAAAGCCAGCTGCTGTAAACAGCAGATTATGGGGACTTGGGTTCAGTCCCCGGAATAGATAATCAACTCCAGACACTCCAAACCCCAATGACCCTAACCATGATAAAGCCGAAAGATTAGAGAATAAACAAACTAAATAATAACTGATGCTCTAATGTAAGCATGCATACATTTATTTATATAAAATAGAGAACAGACAGTAAAAGATATGATTTGATATGAATACATCATCCTCAGTTGACTGTTAGTTGAGTGCTGATTTGGCAGTATTGGATAAAGGAGAGCATATGTGGAATGCAGGTTGCAGGAAAGCAGCATATTCCGGGCCAGTGACAGTGAGTCAGCAGCCGAGAGAGAAAGGCAGGGCGAGAGAGAGAGAGAGAGAGAGAGAGTGCACAAGAGTGTAAAAGCTAGGAGGGTGGCATTGCTTACAGACAGTATAAAGCAGATATATTGTTACTGGGAAGTTATTTTTAATGAATTTGCACTATATTTTTCTCTAAATGCGCACATCTATGCCGCATCACATATCTGTGTAGCCCATTGCCATGCTGCAGCAAAATTCTGCAGCAATGCAGATATTAGTGCAGGCACTGAAATACATTAGTACCCACTTTGTCTTTATAATGGGATTTATTTCTGCATTATATCATCTGAACTACCCCAGAACAACCAGAGATTTAAATTAAAGACCAACCAAATTTGCTCACGTCTTTTTCACATAACATCCACCAATACCAGGGCCTTATAAATCAATAGATTAATAGATTGTACACCTGCACAAATGTAATGGTATAACAAACGGAATGGTCAGTCATACAGATTCCAGGGTATGCGCAGAGTGTGAAATACACTACAAGGACATCATTGATCACGGGTTACTGGTGTTGCAAAAAGACATTTCGACTTGGTCAACAAATCACTTGAACCAAAACCTATTGAAAAGAATAGGATTATGTGGGAAACAAGTGCATATTAATTTGTGTACCCTGTTAGGAAACGAGTGAGTACTGGCCCATTCCTTACTTGAAAGGATTGGCGCTGTTATTAAGGCAAGAGGTTAACCATTCCTTCGGTCAGTATTTTTGACAGTTTTATTTCTAACCCAAGTAATATCAGTTCAAACGCAACATAACCTCGGTCAAGGATTGATGGAGGAACTTAATCCCTCAGAATAGCATCACAACATTGAATCTAATAATGTTATACAAAATAAAAATGGTGGCATATTGGCTGAACTGAGCCTGTCTATCCGACAGACCACAGGTGACTAGCTGTAGCATTAATCTAAGAAGCACAGATTAAAAATGAATGAACATAAGTTAAACTCAAACTATGTTTTACTTAGCTTTGACAGGCCATGTCATGTGAACACTGAAGATATTACTTTATTAGTCATTCATTGTCTAAACAAAATCATGCAGTACCCTTTTGACACTGCAAACAAAACGAATGATTGAAAAGAAATGAATGTTTTGTCCAAACTGCTTTAGTAGTTTTTGCAAGTTCTTACAAGGAAATTCCTAAGTGTATAATGCTGTTACTAAAAATTAGAAACACTGTATTGTTCTCATGTCCGTCCCCCAAAGCAAGGTACTAGACTTGAGTAATGATGTTTTTGCTGTTGTATCTTTTGGGAAAATTGGTATTTAATTACATGGCATATTGGTTATAAAATGTATTTAATAGAAAAGGTGTTGGTGAGAAGTGAGACCAAGTCTCAAGCATCTCTGCTCTAAAATGTAATATAGAAGTTATTTTGGAAGTGTCTGCTATATCCAGTAACAGCTGTATTTTTGTTCAGTTGTAAGTACGTTTAAGTAAGTTGGAGGTATTTCGTTGGAACAATGTTTCTGAGAAAAAAGTATTATGTAAGTGTGGTATTTGTTAGGGCAGCACATTTGGTGCAGTGGTATTAAGAACTGCCATGCTGCCACTGTTGGGTCCTTGCGAAAGGCCACTAATATTTAATTCTTCAAACATATTATAATTCTATCAATTCTAAATGCTAAATGCTGTAAATGTAGTTCCTGTGAAAAGAGTATGTATCAATGATGGATGATATTTGTTTGGGACAATAGGCACTTTCACACCAGTGGAACTTTTTCATAATTCTTAGACCTCTGGCCCTTTTTTGCGTATTAGCACAGCAGGAAATGGGAACGATTGTAGTTTTGGAAAACCATGTGTAGGGACTATTTTACCTCCTGTTTCAAGGTTGAATCACATAACCTCATCACATACCTTACATATTGCTCTTAAAATTGAAAAAACAGAGGCCAATGAAGCACTACTTTGGGGGTTTGTAAATAGATATAAGGTATTTGGTTGGACCAGTGGATTGCCAGTGGGAGTGGCTCAGTGATTAATGTGCAGGTGTTCTAAGAGTGAGGTTATGGGTTCAATCCCTTCCAAATTGCCGTTGTTGGACCCCTTACTTCTCAGTTATAAGTTGGTCTGGTTGAGTTTTGTATCTTTTTCTGTGATTGACATACATAACTGGATGGTATCTGGTTGGGAAAAATGTATGTGAGTATAGTATTTAAGGTATTTAAAGGATTTGGGTTTTGCTTACTTCAGAAAGCACTCTAATTGTTCGAGGAAAATTGTTAACCAAACATTAAGACGAGTACTTGTCTAGCCAGTCAGATCCCAAATAGCATTTTTAAGCATTACAGCTACAGTGCTAAATGGGTGTACCAACCTTGGTGATGGCAACTTTTTTGCTTTCCATCTCTCTCTAACACTCACTCACTCATGCAGACACCTAAACTGCTGAATTCTGTATTTCACGGAAGACTGCAGGAGCCTGAGGGAAGGCTGAGCCTGCTGACCTTGATTGCTCTTAACAGAGAGAGATGGAGATAGAGAAAGAGAGAGGGACAGAGGCAGACAAAGAGAGGGAGAGAAAGGAGCTGATCTAAGTTGCATGCATTGGTAGAAAACATAGTGACTATGCAAAGATGCGGTTCCATGCACACATTCAATCATATTTCATTTGTCCTTTTTTCATTTCATTTTTTCAGGTTTGATCTTTTCTATAGTCTCATGCTGCTGCAGTGCACACATTAAATTACATTCACCATTTACTTGTCACTGCTGGTTCATCTTACAGTCAATCAATAGAATATGAGAGCACTTAGAAACACGACTTTCGCAGCAGCACCAGCGTTTCCATGTTGATGCCGATGGGTATCATGTGATTTGGCAGGGAGGAGTCACATTGCACAGGAAAGAGGGTAACAGTGGTACAGGACACGACACTACTCACATTTATAATGCAGAAAAAGTAGTTACAAGCTTCCAAGGTTACGTAGGTCAAAAAGTACTTATGTTCATATATAGCAATGTGTTTATATTTAACCATGACTTATGACTTATGAAGAATTGTGTTCAAAAGCAAACCCAAGCAATTAACTCCAGTGTATCAGGAATGGTCTTTTTCAAAGGGTAGCAGAAAAGTAACTGCTCTTTTTGGGGAAGGGGAAATCTGTGAAAATCCTAAAATATGCTAAAGTTCACAAAGATTGCAATGAAGATCAGTGGAAAAGCAGATTATGGACTGCCATATCCAAGTTTGAAATATTTGCGCCCAGTAATCGACAGCATATATATACTTTTATATATACAATAATTATACCATGACTAAAGCAAAACATTTAATGCTGGTTCAGAACTTTTGCACAGTACTGTATATGATATAGGTGAATACCACAAATTATAGTGGAGGTCTAAGGGCATATGTGTATATTGTCACTATCTAGATCAGTGGTTTCCACACCTTTTTTGCAATCTGACTTAAAGCCACCTACTGGAAAAAGCAGTGCATGAGGAATTGGGTTCAGTCTGGACTTGAATGAATTGCAACGGGAATGAATGCCACGTGAATGAATGCCACATGAATGTCAGGTGGAGCAGTTATTGAACTCTGTGATGAACTGCTGCCCTGTCTATGGCATACCTCCATACCTGGATAAGCAGGATAAAACAAAAATAAATAGCTCATCACTCTCCCCTATGGTGCATCTGGTCTTGAATATTGCTTTTACATTTGCTAAATCAAAGCATAATCAAACAACTGTAGGTCTGATACCAAAACTTCGAGTAAGAAAACAACTTAAATGAGATCTTTTCACAAAAGCTTTCTAGTAATATACAACGTGTTTACATACTGACCTGCCCACTGCTTGCTTCACGCGACGAGTACTTTGACCGACGTGTCGCATCGCCTGCCGTCAAAGACACTCACAAGCAAGTCAATGCCAATTTAGAGCCACCGTTTAACCTAACACGCATGTGTTTGGACTGTGGGAGGAAACTGGAGTACCCGGAGTAAACCCACACAGACGTGGGGAGGACATGCAGACTCCACACAGAAAGGACCCAGGCTGCTCCACCGTGGGATTGAACCCAGGACCTTCTTGCTGTGAGGCTACCGTGCTTCCCAGTGTCCACCTGTGATTGATGAGCCATATATATCGACCTGTATCAACGAATCATTTGTTTTTTTAGTCTGACCTGCAATGTGATGTGTGATGCCTGAGCATGTGCTTCGCGAGCTTGTGCTGCAGGCTGACACGGCAATGCGGAGAGGAAATCGGCTCTGAGGTGAACTCATAACGCTGCATTCAGCAAGGTCGAGCCCAGCTCAGGTACACACAGGACAGACAGATGGGCAGAGAGACTGGGCAAAACAGGGAATGTGCAGATGCGTGTTCTAGAATAAGACATATGGGCGCTGTATAAGCATTTAAAACACACAACATACACTTGATGTGGATAACGTATAACCACCATGCTTACATGTCAAATCAGCAGCAGATTTTGCACACCAGTCAGTTTTGACCTTTTTTTGCCTAGTAGTGCAATTTGATTTTGATAAATAGCCTTGCATCGAGTGCTTGACCTCCTAAGCAACAATGTTCATGAATCAGCCATGTGTGCATAGTGTTATTAGCTGTACGTGCATCAGCTTTTACTGGACCTGGTTCTACAACCAGCGCTGCACATTTACTCAAGATGGATGAAATGATGGGCATTGTCTTAATTATTAACCATGGCTGACAGCAGCATTATGGAGATAATGTATAGAGGAAGAAGGCCATAAAAAGGACCAAAAGACAAGAGACACAGAATGAATAGATAATGTGGGTGATGGTAGGGGGTGCATTAATATCTGAATTTCAGCATATAATATAAATTTCCCTGTGATGGACTGGCATCAACAAAATGTGAAAATAAATGAGATTTGTGAATTTTGTAGTGTGATGCATTGATCACAGTCCTCACTGTGCCAGCTATTCACATGGGAGGATTAAAGAATACACAAATAAAATCTAGAAAACTTAAATCATGCAGCGACATGAAGCATGCCAAGAAAGTATTCCCAACACCATTACATCACCTCCAGCAGCTTGAATCGATGACATAAGGCATGTCCATGACTCCATGGTTCAAGCTGCAACAGAATCTGACTGTTGTTTGTTTACTATGTAAATTCTACAAACTAATGACACTAGCAGACGATCAGCCATTTCTACAATTCTCAAGTCATGATGTCTGGCACTAAATCTATGCCAAAATTAAAGATCCCATTTTTCCAGATTATATTGCCTGATAATTGACATTAATAGAATGTAGGCACTCAGAAGTGCAGCAGTCCAACACCATAGCCCACCACTGCAGGGACAGAGAGCATTCTGTCTGGGTTTTGAGTCACGTGTTGGCATAGTTTGCTGTGTCTGAGGGAGGTGAGACTGGTCAGTTGATCACCCTCTCAATGGTAACCTTTGCTAAAGTTTCCATTGACAACCAGGACCCTGTGTTCTATGTGAAGGTCCTATGACACTGGCCAGGAGGCTTTGGACCCGTGTCTGCATGATTTAATCAACTGCCATACCATGATATGAATCACATGATTGGTACACCTTAGAAAAGTGCTCCCCCAGCTGCTCTATAAAAAGGCTCTCAAAAGTAACTTTTTGGTAGTGTACATCTCGATGAGAGATTGTTGACTACTAGACACGCCCTATGAGGTACGCAAAGACATTTTGACCAGTTGACAGACTTTGAGAGGGGGCATGTCACTGGACCGACAGGAGCAGGAAGATCGGTTCGACAGGTTGCCTGCCATCTTGGCCTTTCTGATTGTGTGAGGGCACACAAACATGGCTCTGGATGGCTCAGACAGACCATCAGTAGAGATAATTATTTGATCCACAGAGAAAGTTGTTATAGTGGAAATTATGTGTTCTGCTATTGACTGCCACCATCGTCTTTGTTTGCAGTTGTGTTGTGAACAAGAAACATGGACTACTATGAACTGGGACTGTATCATCTTTAGCTGCGAACCTAGGTTCTGTTTGGGATGGCAGAGGAGGCCTCATGGTTCAATCCTGCCTTTCCTGTGGAGCAACACAATGGCCAAACTGCTGGTGTGATCATCTTAGGAGCCATTATAATAACAGTCAGTCACCTCTAGTAGTCAGACGAAGGACACTAACAATTCAGGGATATATGCCACCATGTGTTGCCTTTTATGGGGTTTTCCTGGTTTTTTTTCCTGAGGAATGTTTCTTTAGATTGCATTGAAACACTTACATGGCCTGCCCAGTTACCAGATTTATTGCTAATCGGTTACTTAAGGAACCTACTGGGATGCCAGCTCCCGTAACCTATGAATGTGAAGGATCCAAGGCTCAGCTGTGGCCAAATGTTCCATAGAAGCACGTCCAGCAATCAACGATCTCTCATCAAGTGATAAACTACCCAAAAGTAGCATCTGAGAGCCATTCAATACAGCATGGGGGTCCTTTTTACACCTCTTTGTGGCAAGACCCAGTATCTATTCAGACCACACCTGTAATCATTTACATATCCGATTGTGACATAACTATCATTATTATTTCATTTGTTTTTGTAAATGTGTGTATATGGTCATTATTTAAAATAAAATATTCCCACATGGTAATTCACTTGAGTGAATGATAGATAAATATAGATATATACGATTATGTATTGTTTCTGTCCATGTGCATCCTGTTTTGAGATGAGTAAGCATTCTTATAGATATTGCCCAATTCATAAAATTGTTTATTATTTTGAGTCTTTTTGAGTCTTGTTTACATATCGTCTCACACTATGCATATAGTATTTCTTTGGCTACCAAGTTAGCCAGCTTCAACTAATGCCTGCCAAAACTGCTGAATACATCTTTCACTTAAACAAGACAACCATAGAGATATATCAGCTCGCTAATACGTAATGATTTTCACAGACTTATTGCTCTTCTAACAAGTGATCATTTAAAGCAATCTAAGCAGTGATGTAAACAAATGAAAGCCTTCTCAGTGTTGTATGATTGGTTCGATACTGAGACCAATAAAAAGACCAAAGCTGCCCTCCTGGCAGTAATCCACAGCTGTATGTCACTGTCATGATGCCACAGTCAGAAAGAAAGCAGAAAGATGCCTCATCCTCAGTACATAACAATCCACATTTCTAGGTGTGTCATCCCAAGACAGAAGAAAGATGAGATACCTTCACACTCTCTCTCTCTCTCTCTCTCTCTCTCTATCTGTCTATCTCTCTCTCTCTATTTCTCTCTCTCTTTCTGACGAGATGCACTTGGCCTGGTTCCAGCTGAGCCCTGCCTCAGGCTGCAGCACAAGAGATCTGGAGTTCGGAAGTAGTACAGGAGCTATTCAGAGATGAATCACTCAGCAGTATCGTCGAACTCATACCTTCAATAACAGACAGACAGAGAGTCATGTGTACTTAATGAAGAACGCTTTAAGGATAAATTTGCCTACAAGTGTTTGGAGGTGTAAGAGAGAGAGGATGACAAAGAGAGAGAAAATACACACACATATAGCTTTATTTAGCAACATGCATGCATATTCTCATTTCCGAGACTGACCTGAGCACCCAGGACAAAGAGATTAAGTGTCTGAGCTATCAGTTATTTGTCCTCTCTCAAGAGGTATTTGATCGAATCTATATTTAAATGTCACACTCTTTTATTAATCATACAATCACCTTTAGCAGAGAGAACCTTGAACCATGATGCTTGCTAAATGCTTTTTCACACTAGAGACAATTCTTAGCGTAGTTAACCCTGCTGGCTATCCAGTCAACATTAGGGTAACATAGTTGAATACATTTTCAGCCAGTTGCTATATGTGGTGGTACAGTGACGAGCACAACTGCAGTATGCCTAAATAGCTCCATCCAGCACATATGCTTGCTGTCAATTTCAGTTTTTGTTTCAGTTTCCAAAGTAACGTGTTTACTTTCTAACTTTTGTTAGCTTGCACGATATCCTTCTACAATGCTGTAGAATGCTGCTTCATGCATTGTATATTATCCTGAAAATGACTAGTACACATAACCCACAGGACTGATCCTTAAAAATTTATTGATTTAAATATATGAATAAATTAAATACTGTATGACAAAAGAAACAAAAACACCCTTGCATAGATCACAGGCTTTGTCAATATCTGACAAATAAAAGCATTGTAGCGCAACCTTTGGAACTAAAATGTAGAACAAAAAGACAATTACATGAATTTGACACTGTAGGTTTTACATAGAACAAACATGACATTGTTTTACATTAAATCAATGTGACACATGATCTAATGTCCGTTTCATTTCAAATGTCAATAATGTAAGGATATATTTCGAGCATACTGTAATTTCAGATCTATCACATGGCTAATGTCTCTCCTTACGTTAATCTCTCCTTACACTATAATTTGTACTTGAGAAAAGATATGATCTGTGGAGTTCGACCGGATTAAAGTTGGCATCCCCAAACTAATATTAAATGGCACTGGAGTACGGAGGTTTTGAGCACATGAAAGCAAGGGTTTTAAAAAAATGATACAACCAGAATATAGTGAGTCGGTTTCAAATGGCTAAGCTCATGCAATCATAGACCATGCAGATTTTTTGCGAACAGTAGCCTTTGGGTTATAAATCCCTAGGGTTTAAATGAATGCGTTTGTATTTTGTAATGTTCGGTGCTGACAAAATGAAAAGTTTAATCCTAATGCCATTTATAAAATGTATTTGATGGTATTGATTATTATAGTATACCATGGCTTTTTTGTGGACATGTTTAATTCTACTGTTTCTATTAACAAGAGCATGGTTTCCCTAAACTAGAGATATCTATTACGCCATGGTGCTCAAACAGTTTATGGCAATACACAGACGACACTAGAAAGTGAACAATCTATAGTCTGTTCTCCAGACTGGGTTTCTGCGCTTTACTTTGGCTTTATACCATAACAAGATACAGGATGATGTGCAACTTTTTGCCTTGTTGGACTTTCTTTTTGTGGACTTTGCAAATCAGTTGTCTTTAAATGAGTCTTTCAGAACATTGAACTATGAAATCGTAACTGTGACCAACAACGAATCTATCAAAAATTGAGGCCTGAATAAGTTGTAGAAATATGAGGATGTTGCAAAAACTAGTAATTATACCACATTAACGTTTACATACCACTTGTGTTTTTTGCTGTTCTTTTTATTTTTATTTGTGCTTCAGCCTTGAATTCATTTTGATAGAGGCTAGGGAGACTCAGCTATTTTGGTGGTCATTTTGTCAAAATTCATTGTTGTTTCTTTTGCAAAATCTAAATATTTAAGCAACTCACTGAGGGTACATTCTTTTACTTAAAAAAAAAACTTGCACAAGATACTATGGAATACATACTGACTAGAATCTCTCCAAAGACAGGTACTATTTTTTTCTCAGAAATTTACCAACATATACTAGTATTTATAAGAAGCCCAGGAACAGCACAAGAGCACATACTTTAACAAACAAATAGCAGCAATTCTTCTAACAACCCTAACTAAAAAACATAAACACGGGTTCGCCATTTAGTCTGTTAAAAACTTATCCCCAGCCCTTAAATGTTATGATCCTAAAATTAATATGGATTACTAATCTCTATTGCTGTCATAGTGTATGTTTAATATGTGCATAGCACCATATGGCTCATATGTTGATGTAGCACTGTTACTGAATTCTCTTTAATGTACATTTCAATACATGGCATAGTTTTGTACATATTGTTGTCCTAATGCCCTTCTGAAATAAACCAGAAGCATGTGATTTTAATATATAATAATAATAATCCTGACCCACCTAGGCATCTGATTACTACAAATCCTCCATCAGTTACCCTAAAGCCGTTCTTGCCATTTTTGGTTTGACATGGTCTTGTAAGAGTTTAGGTTTAAGTTCAGACTATTTCTATGCAATTTAAAACAGAAACGCAGTAAAATTCAGCCACGCTGTCTGTTCTCATTTTCTTTCTCACACTATTTTCAAGAGATCAGATTCCTTATGTACATAAGCTGCAGATGTGCATGAAGGCTGGTAAATATCAGTTCAAACACATTTGCTTTTTTCACTTGTCAGTTTTTAGCTATTATATTATCTGTTAACCATTGTTTAAAGGGACATAGGCTTACAATGAGCATGCCCATCGACATGTATTTTATAAATACAGAAATCGTTCAATTTAGGGCTAAATTACCTACACCAATCACAGAAGGCTGAGCCTTCCTTGCAGCACATTTCCCAGTTCAAAAATCAGATAAACTAATTTATTAGTTTCAACCCTGTAGGTTTACACATTGCTGTGTATGAGTTCCAGATCAGGAGATAGATACTATAACTACATAGCTATGACAATAAAAACAATGACAATAAAACACAGAACAACTGACTCTTGATTGTGCGTAGCTAAGGGGAGTCAGAGAGGTTTGAGGGCCAGGGAGTGGTTGCATTTGTTTTAAGTGCTTCCGTAAAGGATATTTGTTGGGGAACTTTTAAGATCTTGATGTATTTGTTAAAGATTCACTGGCCAAAGTTTTCCCACATGTATAGGCTGTACACCAAGGAGCTGTTCCGCTCAGCGGTACTCCCTGTGGTGATGACCTCACTGAGGTAGACTCATTATGGCACAAAACAAGTGAAAACAACAATGTGAGGCAGATTTGAAGCTGTAAGCAAGCCCACTGTCCTTCTCCTCTTTGACTGTAGCCCAACATTAACCAATTAACAGGGCTTTAAGTGCATGGAAACAGAACGCTTTAACTTGTGCCTGAAAACCAGGTGTTGTAATTTATGTACCCTTTTCCTTTTGTACTACACACACACTTTCGCTCAGTACATGTGCTGTGGCAGAGGCTGCCATACTTTTAATGAAATCTGTCTTACCGAGGCACTTTCTCTTATTCTATTGTTTGTGAGGGACAAAAGGCACTAGAAACAAATGAAAAATAATTCTGCTATTTTTTTCTGATGCATCCCACTTAATGTAAGTCATGATGTCTTAGATTTGACTGCAGAAAAAACCGAAGCATGAATTATATTACTCATTGCATTTTTTGTTGTTTTTTTTTGGAGAAAAAGGCCCATGCATTGCACTAGTGAAGTGATATTGATTTTATCAGGTACTTAATATGAGTATATGCAATTTTATAGTAATTGCTTCTTTTGTTTTGTTTTTGTTCTCTGCTTCTTAGACTACTTTTTAGGTTAAGAAAGTTTGCATCCCTGTGTTGGGGTTTGCATATATATTTTTTGTCACATTTCAGAAATGTTCAGGATTCAAAGTCCCTAGTTTCCCTGATAGTAACAATAACACCGCAAAGGGGTGTCTAAATTGCAACAAGCTGGATAATACTGCTATCATGCATTAAATACACTAGGATACACAGTACCTTAGTTTGAATAGGCCATAATGCAAGTTATTTTAACATGCTATGATCATGTTAAGATTCTGTTTCCCTTAGGTTCAAACATTCGGTCCGTAGATATACCTAAATGATAAGCATTTCAAAACCATTTCTAAACCAGTGCACGTTCCATGGAAACGAACTGCGGAGAATAAATGACAAGGGGAAAAAAAGATATAGGATGGGGTAAGGTCTCACACATGCCGATATCAAAATGAGAATAATCTAAACATGCTTACTAATAAGCTAGTTTTCCCCTGTCATTGTGCTGTCTTGCATCTAAAGGGCATGGCATCACTTGGTGATATATATCACAGCCTCTGCTGGAGAATAGCAGCATTGTGGATGTCCATGAGGCCATGACTTCGTCCCTCATAGCATCCATGCAGGAGATCAGTTTTGTTAATGTGCTTTGCTGGTCAGTAGGTCTGGAGTATTATGGGGAAGACCAAATATAGGCCAAACACTGCAGATGGCTTGTCCTTGTGGAACTGAGTAGTTTTATGCTTTTTGTTTTGGATGCACTGTGCAACTTGCTGATATGTAATTTGTAATCCATGCATAATGTTTCGACATTCCACCACTTCCAACTTGGAACAGTCACCCCGAGTCCTTTTTGGGGCCTCTAGAGAATTTGTGGTTTAAGTATGCATGTTCGTATACATTCTGAAGAGGGCTGTTTTCTATGCATAGCCTATGTGAAAGGCCCTGTGGTAAATTTATTAAACTAATTATGTATATACATATAAGTCGTTTTGGCATATGGAATCTTTTCATCTGTTCTCCTTTCATCTGCAGAGAATAATATGTGGAATGCAGGAGTGTACTGGGGTGTTAAATGAAGCATTCAAATACTGAAGCAGTCAACGATGGACTGAATCTTGACAGCCTCTAAACATCGGTTAGCAGCTTATTTTTGTTAACACAGTTTTGATTAGCTATTGTGCAGTTGCCAGTTCTAAGGTTGGCCTCCCTGAAATTGTCCATGCTGTTGTTCATGTCCCCATCAATTTCCATGTACTCAGACTTGCTGACAACCGAGGAACTGCGGCGGCTGGAATCGGAGTCGGATGCAATGTTGGGGTTGCTCACATTCAGGAGTTGGGCTTGCTCCTCGCCCTCTGTTTCCCTGTGGTAAAAGTAGTTAAAGTTGGACACAATGACAGGCACCGGTAGAGCAATGGTGAGCACACCAGCGATTGCACAGAGAGAGCCTACGATTTTGCCCCCTATAGTCACAGGAACCATGTCTCCATAGCCAACAGTGGTCATTGATACAACAGCCCACCAGAAAGCATCAGGGATACTGCTGAAATGTGACTCAGTCTCTTCCGCTTCTGCAAAGTAGACGGCACTGGAAAACAAAATGACTCCAATGAAGAGGAAGAAGATAAGCAATCCAAGCTCCCGCATACTGGCCTTTAGGGTCTGCCCTAAAATCTGCAAGCCTTTGGAGTGCCTGGACAGCTTAAAGATCCTGAACACCCTGACCAGACGAATCACCCTGAGAATAGCCAGTGATGTTGCCTGCTCTCCTTTACCCTCCTTACCATTTGGATCTTCTGCCATCTCTGTGCCCAGAGTAATGAAGTAAGGGATAATAGCTACTACATCTATGGTGTTCATCATGTTCTTAAAGAAGGCTGCCTTGCTTGGACAAGCAAGGAATCGTACTATAAGTTCAAATGAGAACCAGATAATGCAGAGGGTCTCTATGATGAAGAAGGGGTCAATGAAGATGTTTGGTTTGTAGTAGAAGGTGCTATTGCCTAAAGTCTTTGTTCTTCCCGCAGGGTCCTCTTTAAGCTCTGGCAAAGTCTCTAAACAGAAAATGACTATGGAAATTAAAATGACCATAACAGACACTATAGCAATTCCTCTGGCTGGCCCTGAGCTCTCTGGGTGCTCAAATAGGAGCCAGATCTGTCTCTGAAACTCTTTGTCAGGTAAGGGCCGTTCTTCTTCACGGATGAATCCTTCATCTTCCCGAAATTTCTCCATTGCTTCAGCTCCAAGTTCATAGAACTTAATTTCTTCTGAGAACATATCCAGTGGGACATTCACTGGCCTTCTCAGCCGCCCACCGGACTGATAGTAGTAGAGGATTGCGTCAAAACTAGGACGGTTTCTGTCAAAGAAATACTCATTTCTCAAGGGGTCAAAGTAACGCATTCTCTTTTTGGGGTTCCCAAGCAGCGTCTCCGGAAACTGAGATAGGGTTTTGAGTTGGGTTTCAAAGCGCAAGCCGGCAATATTGATGACCACCCTTTCACAGCATTCATGGTCATCATGGTCAGGTGAATATGTGTCCTGTGGATGCCCTGGCACAGTTGATGTTTCATCCATGTTATCTCCGGCCACTACGGTCATCCTGCAAGTTCAAGTCTAAGCACTGCAGGAGCTGAGGGACTGCGGCTGGTCTGATGGGACAAACATGTAGTTTGTTACAGAATTCCTCTTCTGCTTGCTCTCCCTGTCCAGCTCTGAGATCAGACTCGGTCCTTGGCTAAGATTTAGATTTCCTCAGAGCGATCTCACTGCAGCTTCTTTATCCACCATTGCTTCTTTCCACAGCTTCAGCTACTTCTGCCTCTGCCACCCAGTCAGAGAAAAAGAATGCATGGAACAAGTGGAGATATTTGCCAGCTCAGCAATTTCCTCTATTTATTTATTCATTCATTTATTGTCTTATCTGTTTGTTCGTCATACATTCATGGTAGTTTCTTAACTACATTAACCGATATCTAACGACATAACTTTGCAGTGCTGCTCCAAGTGCAAAATGATCTGGCATGACCATGTCAGGCTCACTACTCAGCACACATGCAGTAGCTCTGATTCCAAAACAATGAAGCAGACTGCAGTAGAAACGAGCAGATATTCAATACAAAAAGAGTAAAGCATCTCCAAATCAGCCAGGTAAACTTACCTCAAGTAGATCCAACTGGAAACTGCTAAGATGATAATCTAACAGCAAAGCTCTTCTTTAGTGTTCATTAATTATCACTTCGTGTGCTCAAGGGCTTCGGTAGCTGCAGTTTTATCCTCCGCTGTATCGCAGCTCATCTTCAGGAGAAAAAAAAACCTGTTTGTTAGGAATAGGAGTGCTGTTAAATTGCCAGAGAACGAGGAAATGATTCAACAGTGCCACTTAACAAACGAGTATGCGAATGACAAAGAGTGCTGAATTCGAAGAATAGCCTAAAAGAGAAAGCAGAAGCCGCAGCGTCCGTCCCTGCGGCGGCAAGTCAGTGCATGAGCCCGGTTTGTACCGCAGGAGCGCTCGTACTGCTGCAGCTCGGTCAGGGCGGGTAGGGGGGGGGGGTGTATGCATTAAAGTGTGAGTGAAGGGGGAGCAAACGCCAAGCTCATGCCATTTTCAGACATCACTGAATCAGCAGAAATTCCCCTCTTACGAGAGGACGAGAGGTCTCCTTAATCTGGCGGCGAAAGCATGAAGAAACGGAGGTAAAGGAGTGCTTAAAGTGGGGGTAGAGAGGGGGATCAGTGAGGGGATGGAGAGTAATTCCTCGATAATAACCGCTATGCCGGTTCTCTGGTGGGGGAGGGAGTTCGACGCAATGCAGACCGGCCCTGTAACGCAGGCTGCCCCGCCACAGACGCACCACAAGCGCACATGGCTCGCTCCAAACCGCATAGTACCATAACCTGCTACTGTACATAACCGAGCACGTCACCGGTGGGACGATCACTCCCGAAAGCGTTATACAAAGAGTGATCAGATCTTTCAAACGAATTAACAATAGTAAAAGTAGACGTTAAGCTTTCATTTGAGATGTATTGTATTGTAGATGGATGGATAGATGGGGTGAATATGGCAATAACAAAAGTAGCTGCAACACTTCACAGAGCACATGGAGCTTACTAATTCAAACTAGTTCTGCGTGTGTGTGTGTGTGTGTGTGTGTGTGCGCGCGCGCTCGTGTTTATATTACCTTGTGGGAACCAAACCCACAATTAGCTACGGAAATATTTGATAATTTTTTACATTGTTCGGGGACATTTTAATGACATTTGAAACCTCCATTTTTTCCAGACATTAACTTAAATATATTTAGGTGTAGGTGTAGCATGTAGTAGCTATACAGTAATCGGTCTGTCAATGGAAAGTCCCCACCAGGATAGTAAAACAAACGTGTGTGCAGTAAATATCCAGAGGTTGCAGTTGTGGACCAAGTTAATGACTTAGGAAACATTCAGTTCTGTGCTGAAAAATTGAAGAAAAAAAAAGAAGTTGTGTTTGTCTCTGGATAGGCAGGAACCTTTCACTTATATACGGCCACATTATTAGGTATGCCTTGCTTGTACCAGGTTGGACCCCTTTTTGCTTTCAGAACTGCCTTACTTGTTTGTGGCATTGATTCACAAAGGTATTGGCAAGATTCTGCAGAGAGTTTGACATGTTGTTGACCATGCTGACACGTTACTGGGACTGTGGGATTGTGGTAGCCTAGCGGTTAAGGTACTGGACTCTGGACCAGAAAGTCCAGGGTTCAAATCCCACCTCTGCCAAGCTGCCACAGTTGGGTCCTTCTGCATTGTATCAGTTGTAAGTCACTCTGGATAAGGGCGTCTGCTAAATGTCATAAATGCTAGTGTTAACGTTGCTGCAGGTTTGTCGGCAGCACATCCATTATTGGCTGATTACATGTTTGTGTTAATGTGAGGATGGACAGGTAGCATACTGTAAAGTGGCTGGTGAGTGTAATATAAACCTACATATTAATAATGTATATAGTGTAAATAATAAATACAATTCCCTTGCACGTTTAGAACTGTTTATCTAACTGATATTTTTAAGATTTAGTTCTTAATTATCAGGTGTCTCCTTACATCAATTGCCTTACATCAGCTTTGCTTACGTTGTCCATTTTGGATGATGCAAATGTCACATTATAAATTCTGCCTACTTAAATGCATTTGCTTAGATCGCTGGGGCAAAATAAAGACCTGGTTAAAATCGCCTAATGCTTGAATAATGCCATAATGAAAAGAGTATTGCAGGGTTATTTACTAACCATAGGAAGTCTACGTTGTCCTGCCTATTCGGATACTTTTTCTGTCTATCCATGAGATAGTTTTCTTTTAACCGCATAAGGACTAATAGGTTCGTAAGTGTTATTGAATTTAGTTCACATCTGTAGCCTCTGGAATTTACCTGTACTGTGAAAGCACAACACACACACACACACACACACACACACACACACACACACTGAGTTTGCCTTTTAATTATTGTGCGACCTTCCACTAACAAAATATTCCTGTAACTTTAATTCATGCTACACCTCCACCTCCACCAAATCATAACCGCCATACCCATATCAACCTAAAGCAAATCCTTTGGCTTTCTTGCCTTTTCAAATTGACTATTTTTATTTTAAACAGCAAAATGATCCCACAAGATACCAAATGTTCCTGCCGTTGTTGGAACATTTGGTCCTCAAAATGAAACATAAACTTGCCGTAGTCTAAGACCACTAGCAAAAATGCTTCTATTCATAATTTTTCTCAGATTGAATGCAACAATTTCCGTTATACTAGTAATGCCTCTAACACACCTCAAAGCTTTACCATAAGATTTTAAGGAGTGTTGACTGTCATGTACTCTCCTCCCCTGTAACCTGACTTAAACCCCATCAACCATTAATGGGGGCACTTGAAGATGGAAAAAGCCAAACATTCAGTAACGGCACAAGAGGCTCTTGGAATATTGCTAAATTAAAGCAAAAAAAGGGGAACATACCAAATATTAATCCATTCTGAAATTTATCAAAAGATTTTTATTCAAACATTCCACTTTACACTCAAATCGTATGGTTATATGAGTTGTGATTAATTACCGTATTAAATTGAAGAAAAATGCAAAATAGAACTGCAGACTAGTGCTCTCAGACTTCCCTCGTTTTTGCCTATCAAGGTCTTCAGCCTTTCCCAGAATTCACAGGTGCAGAACATCATGTGCTCTGAACATGATGCCTGATCATCACAGGGCTGGGCAAGTGTTGCTGTTGCAGTGTTGTACTATTATTTCTGCATTTCAACCTCTCATTTCTCAGACATGCACAAATGCTTGATGCCTTACCTAATTGGAAGGCACCACGAGATTTTAACTCTGATCAGCACATTAGTGGCCTAGCAAATTGTCTCTGGACCACACAAGGACCATTTTACTTATTCATTTATTTAACTTGTGTTGTGCAGAATTGCATTAATGAGAACGACATGAAATGAAGCATGTTAACAGTTGCACAATTTGCGCTTGAACAAATCAATACAATGTACACTAAACACTGGATTAACATTTAAGCACAGTAAACCAGACCGGCCTAGAAGAATGTGTGAGGGTGAGTAAAGTGAGCGCCAATCCAATGGAATGTTACAATGTCGATCTTTCAGTCAGCGTGTGTTTTAAGGCTAAACAGTTCTCATCATCTGATGCTGTTTGGTCAGCAGCTGCAGCTGGAGTGAGTGCTTAACTGATAAATATCATGAATAAGAAATGGCTAAGCTTTTCCTCTCTGCACTTTGCATCTCAATCACTTCCTCTCCTTATGAGCTACAAGGCTCACTCATTTCTTCAGTGCGTCAGAACCCTTTTATATTTGACAGTGTCATTGATCTCACCTGATGTACATCATTAATGAAGTACTTTTGCAATTTTTGGTGAAGAACACATTATAGATTATAAAAAAATGCTAGACTGGGTAGATGAAAAGGTGCAATAGGTTATATGTTTCCATAACTAATCTAAGAATTCACATAGATCATGATGAAATGAGCAACAAGAGGTATATCAGAATGCACATTACATTGAACCTTTAGTGGTATAGGCTACAACAGTCGAAGACCATGGCGGGTTCCACTTCTGTCAGTCAAGAAAAAAAAAAAATTAGGCGCTCTTACCAAAACTGGACAGATCAAGACCATGTTGGTGCTGGACTGGGGACCCCAAGGTCCTTGGGTTTAAATGCCACCCCTGCCAAGCTGCCATAGTTGGGTCCTTGAGCAAGGAACTGAATCTACAATTGATTCAATTGCAAAGACTTTGTCAGCCGTTGGTCAGCAGGCATGTCTGCTAATTGACTACATGTAAACCTAAATGTAAAAGCAGACCTTGGTCTGATAAATCCTGATTTCTGCTGAGGCACAGATGGCAGGGTCAGAATTTGGTGCCAACAGCATGATTCCATTTACCCAAGGTGGTATAATGGTTTTTGGCATGTTTTCAATCTTATTAATACCAAACAATCATTGATTAAATGACGAACGTTATTACTATTGTTACTGGCCATGTGCCTCGCTAATTCCAGCATGACGTGTACCATGCCAGAAAACAAAAACTGATTCTTGTACAGGACAGTGCATTCAGTTTTCTTTAGCTGGCTTCACAGTCACTGGATCTGAAGCCAAAACACCTTTGGGTGGTGTTGGAACTTAGCATGAAAGTACCTGTACACCTTAAATATCTGAAGGTGTAGATTAATGAAATCATGTCAACATGGAGTCAAATCTCAATGGATTTTTCCTCAAGATCTTATTTAATATATACGATTAGTAACTGAAACTGTTTTTGAAGCAAAGGGAAGTCCTAACAAGTCTTATTATACCAATAATATTACACTGCTCACAAAAATTAGGGTACATTTCATTGTGAAATATCCCCTATTTTTGTGAGGAGTATATTTACCAGTAATCATGGTAAAGTCTTCAGTGAGGTTTCAGACTTATAGACGTATAGAGAAAGTAAGAGGGACACTATAGCATATTTTGGTAGGACAGTGAAAGTAGCACATACAGAACAGGCCTGAAAGTTTCACTTAGAAAATATGGAGTTAATTAAATACTTGAAGCCTAAATCATCATAGTTTATGCGACCATCATTCTGGTTGAATTCACTTGCACCATGCTGGCCAAAAAGCCAATATAATTAAGTACAGTCCAGTCAAAAGTGCACAGTTTGCCTTGTCACCATTTAAATATTACGAATGCATAGGATAAGCAAAAACCAGAATGTCTTTGACAGCTATATAATTACCTTCAGTCCAGCTTGCCTGAATTCTTGGCCAACCACTTACATTTGCTCTGTTTAATTTTCTGCCCTGATGCATACAATTCAAGCTGAAATGTTAACCTTGCCTAAGAGTAATACAAAGGGATGGTTGCCGGAAAGGACCTGAGGACCTGCGTTTGCAGCCCAGTGTGAGCTTGTGATGTGAAGATCAGGTGGTCCCTTCGATGGACTTCTGATCTGAGGAACATGTTCACTTGTGCCCTATGAATACTGGGATAGCCTCTAAAACTAATCCCCAATCACAACCACTTACCCTTCCCAGGATCATGGCTATATCCAAAATTAATCCTTGACTGTACACGAACACACACAGAGACAGTCCTAATGCATTTCTTTGGTATGTAGAAAGAATATGAAGTATCCAGATGAAACCCACATGGACATGTGAGGTGACAATGCTGAACATTTGAGCTATCGTGTTGCATGTTATGCAGAATTAATAAATATCTTCTCATTTGACCGTAATGGAAATTACAGCTATGGAGCACCATCTCACCAAAAAAATGTTCGAATTGTTCAGTCATGAAGAACCCTATATGTGATTTTAGTAGAATTTTAATATTTGGGTTTTTTTTTTAATGCAAATGTAACATTACGTACTTTGCTCTTTACATTTTTATTTTAAATATAAATTCTGAAATGTAATACAAAACACTATAACTCTATAGCACTATGATTAGATTACAATATGCTCTTCAATGCCCATTTTAATAGATAATTCATATTGTTAATTGTGATGCTTAAAAAATTACTTCTACAACTTTAATGCTATTCATGTGTAACACGTACTCTGGTATAAACAAACAAACAAAAAAAACAGCAAAGACCAGACCTTGTTCAGACACTGAGTTTACCAGTAAACCAACCTGTATCAATAAAAAAAACAAAAATGGGCAGCATACCAGCTTTCAAAACACATCAAATGCTGGGTTTGTTTGGGGTTTTTGTTTTGCTTTGTTTTAGTATACATTAAAATAATTTCTGCATTGCATATTAAGGTGTTTCTGTGCATCATTAAAATATTTTTTGTATTGGATGCAAGGTATGGCTGCAGAATGTGGAGTGGAGAAAATGTGTGGAGAATTCTGAAACAGAAAGCGTGACAACAACAAAAAACTTGCACTTTTTTACACCTTATGTCTTGTTTGTTGGAAGAATGGGACAAAAACACCTGAAACACTTCATCGCTTGGTATCCTTGCTGCCAAAATGTCTTTGAAGTGTTATAAGAAGGAATGGCAACATTACAAAGTGGCAAATACTGTCCCAACCTTTTTTTGGAATGTTTCGCAGGCCTGAAATAACTTTAATTAAACAAAACATTAACTACAACATAAAATTACATTACTATATTGTACTCCCTAAATCTCTAAGTATTATTTTAAATACAAATTATCCTTAAAAATGAGTGCTTCCTAAGAGAGTGAAGCCCTTATCCAGAGCGACTTACAAGTGATACAGTCTTACAATGCAAGCAGTTCTTGCTCTCGGATCCAACCAAGGGTCTTGCTCAAGGACCCTACTGTCACAGCTTAGCTGAGGGGGGATTTGAACCCTGGACTTTCTGGTCCAGAGTGCAGTACCTTTATCGCTAGGCTATCGTAGTCCTGAACGTGTTAACTACTGCCCTACAGAAATCCGCATAAATAAGCAGAACACAAAACACCATGGAGGATAATGGTTACATGCACTTATATACATTAAACCGATTATACATTAATGCATGTAAACATCTCATGAGACTTGCTTTTGCCCACTGTTTGCATCCTAGCTTGAATGCAGATTTACAAAATACCTATTTAATGATGGGCAGGGCACGTTCGGATTTTCTTTATAAAAATACTTTTATTTATCAAAAATAAAACAGATATTGCACAGACCTCAGCACGACTCCATTCTATACAGTTTACATTATTAATATCAACAATAAGTCGTTTTAAAATATCAGAAGAAATCTCATACAAATTTGAATTTTTACTGCAAAAAAACAATTAACAGTTAATAATCTAGACGTACACACATTATTTGACAAATTCTGTGTTTACATAACTAGCTCTTAACAGTCCTGAGTGCACAGTGTAAAACGAGCTTATAATGAACTGCTACTGTTGATTATAGCGACATTTTGTGAGCCTAATTGATCCTGTAAATTAAATTAACACAATCTAAAATTTAGCCTGCAGGGCGTACATAGCACCACACGGTGGCGCCAAATGACCAAAATAGATGATGATAATAATAATAATAATAATAATAATAATAATAATAATAATAATAATAATAATAATAAAAATGATAATAATGATTATTATTGTTGTTGTTGTGTATAGAACGTCTTAGACAGTCTTTAAGGCAGGATATAGGGATAGAAAAGCTCCCCAAGTTATGCCAGGGTCAGATACTTAGGGCCAGGTATATTGAGAATAGGTTTTAGCAGATTAATGTGTTGTACCTGAGCACTCTTGCTGTAGAGGTTTGTACAACCTCTTTCTTCTTCTTGTGTGAACAAAAATCTCATATGAAGCTCTAAAAAGGAAAATTCACCCACTGTGTGTATAAAACATTTTGACATATAATAGAATTTAATTGAATATTGCAATGTTTTAATCTCATCTGTAGCTATTGCTTCGGGGTGACATTTGTGTACAATATTGTTAACATCAGGGCCATGTCTTACTCCTGCGGGAGGAAACCTGCATGGACATATGAGGAGAACATGCAAACTTACTCAAAGGCTGTAAACAAAGTAGAATTTGAACCTGCATCGCTGTAGCCATGTGGTTGCATCATCATGGTACCATAGACCCATCGCTGAGTTTAATTAAGAGGCCACTTCCCTTTTTTTTTCTTAAAATCAATACATCTGCATGTATGGCATCAATTCCTTTAAAGTCTTGGATGAATCCCATTACATGCATACATCATTCTACTTAATCTACATAATTCTACTTAATTAAATAAAGCTTACTTAATTAAACTTATATCTTATGGTGTAAGGTCTTTGGTGTAGCAGCAATTTTCCAGCTCACTATTGCAGTTACTTGGGTTTGAGCCATGGCAGTGCTGGTAGGGTGTCATACAGGCGCAATAGGCCATCCCTGAATGAGAGGAGGCTGGTCACGGGTTATTCTCTCATGTCGCAAGTGGGATGCCTGTAGATAATGTGATAGTCTGGCTTCCTATATTCAGGGCATACACATTAATTGACTGCAATACTCAGGTGGTGTAGCATCCTGATACACTAGGCCCACACGGCCGTGACCCTGGTTTGATTTCTGGTGGTACCTTTCATCGGGACAGTGCATCACATGCTAACATAATTGGTTGTTATCGAGGGAAAAGGGAGAGGAATAAGAGGTCGGTTGGGGGATTGTTTCCTGGGTGTGATCCCTACACAGACCTACAATGATTTGGCATCCTGTTTAGGTTTCACACTTGAACCTACGTCCTGTTATCTAGGGATAGGTGAGAAGTACAATGTTTCAGGTTTGAAATCCTGGCTGTGCCTTCCGGCTGGATTGCCCATCCCATGCTGACACAATTGGCCATATCTGAGGGAGAAGAAGTCGGTTGGGAAATCATTCCCTGGTGATA
Organism: Parotocinclus haroldoi; assembly: GCA_034779995.1. NCBI lineage: Eukaryota > Metazoa > Chordata > Actinopteri > Siluriformes > Loricariidae > Parotocinclus > Parotocinclus haroldoi. The sequence continues at coordinate 11,737 of JAUZST010010285.1, read as the reverse complement.
CAATAGCAATCATCTAAGTTCTGTATTTTTGTAGGGATATGTGCCAGAGCCATGACGAACCTGAACAGGTATTGTGTATATGTGCTAAAGGATTCCTTTAAGACACCTGCCATTTTATGCAAAGGAAAGGTCTGTTTCCCAAGTAAGTAGAACCGTTGATTTATTGCACTAGATGGTCCTCAATAAAATAACTGCATCGATAGGCCCCTGATACTACAGGACGTCTTAGACGTCTGTTAACTTTCCTGTGTATTCTTCAAATTTGAAATTATAGTACGACGGGAAACTGAAATCACCATCGTTATGCTGAGCAGACTCAGGTTTAATAAATGAGATTTTACACTCGTTTGTGTTATTTTCTTCGCAGGGGGGCGGAGGACGGCCGCAGGTTACGTGCACGTACTTGGTGTTATCCTCCGCGCTGTGCTCCCGATGGTAGAAATAGCTGAAGTTGGACACAATAACGGGAACAGGTAGAGCGATGGTCAGGACCCCAGCAATTGCGCACATCGAGCCCACTACCTTGCCCCATAACGTGATGGGACTCATGTCTCCGTATCCAACCGTGGTCATGGTCACCACGGCCCACCAGAAGGACTCAGGGATGCTGGTAAAGCTCGACTTGGGATTGTCAGCCTCAGCAAAGAAGACCGCGCTGGAGAACAGGACGATGCCAATAAGCAGAAAGAAGATGAGGAGTCCGAGCTCGCGCATGCTCGCGTGCAGGGTCCGGCCCAGGATTTGCAGACCTTTTGAATGCCGGGAGAGTTTAAATATGCGGAACACGCGCACCAAACGCATGACACGGAGCACGGCGAGAGATGCGGCCTGTTGTGAGTTCCCCCGGTATTCAGCAAGCTCTAGTCCTAGCGTTATGAAGTACGGCACGATGGCGATGATGTCAATGGAGTTCATGATGTCTTTGAAGAAAACCGACTTGCTCGGACAGGAGGCGAACCTTACCGTCAGCTCGAAGCTGAACCACGTGATACACAGCGTCTCCAGCATGAAGAACGGGTCCATGAATATGTTTCCTTTCTCTCCTTCTTCAGCCGTCCCGTTTGCTTGTACATCGCTCCCGAACAGATCGCCTCCGTCTCTGAATTCTGGTAACGTCTCCAAGCAGAAGATGATGATGGAGATTAAAATGATCATCACAGACACGATGGCGATTCCTCTCGCAGGACTAGAGCTGTCAGGATACTCAAACATCAGCCAGACCTGCCTCTGGAACTCGTTGACGGGCATCGGGCGCTCCTCTTCTTTATTCAGACCTTCATCCTGGGCAATGCTGTCTATGGCGCTCTCGCCCATCTCGTAAAACTTGATCTCGTCCATGAAGATCTCCACCGGGACATTCACAGGACGCCGGAGCCTCCCTCCGGACTGGTAGTAATGCAGGATGGCGTCGAAGCTCGGTCTGTTCCTATCAAAGAAGTACTCGTTGCGCAGCGGGTCATAGAAGCGCGTGCGCTTGTGCGGGTCACCCAGTAAAGTGTCAGGGAAGCGCGCAAGGGTCTTCAGCTGCGTCTCGAAGCGCAGACCCGATACGTTAATAACCACGCGCTCATTTTTTTCTCTTTCGCTCAGATCCCTGTCCCGTGGCAGCCGGATTGAATTTACCGTCTGTTCGGGTTCAAGCGCGTCCTCCACCACCGTCATGTTGCCCCCTCGGGGGTCCCGCCGCTGGCTCCTCCACGGTTTCTTTCGTCTCCACCAGTTTAACGGATCGGGTAAATCCAGCCTGAAACTCTGCAAAGCAACCTAAAAGTTAAAATTCACTTGTCCACTTGTCGAAATAGTCCAGAAAAAGTTATCGTGCTGATCTAAGACCCGTAATTAGATCGCTCTGGCACCGGACAGTTGCACCGGCTCAGTCATGTGAAGCCCTTTAAACAGTAAATCAGTAAATCCCACCCTGTGTCTAACTGGCAAACTGACACTCGGCCTGTGCAATACTATTCAGGAAAACAAATGCCAGTGTGACAGAGCAATAACCCAAACCAACCAGTCCAAAGTTATACTATGGATGAGACCTGTGGGCCTGGACGTTTTTAAATCAGCTTATTACCTATTTTATTATTCGTCTCCCCTAAACACTATTGTTTTGCATATATGAAGCTTATGCTGATAGTGATAACCACCTATTTTCAGAGATGGTAAGTAATAAGGTACAAATACTTCAACACTGTACTTAGTACTTTTTACTCCCTACGTTTTCACAACAGAGTGGTCGCTTTAACATTTTTTTTTTCCTATTTCGTTTTCTTTTTTGTTTAGCCAGTTCTGGTTAGGGACATCGCATCGTGCCTGGCTGCTTTTGAAGTAACTCTTGCTCCTCAGATACGCCTCTAAACACATTTATATTGATACATCTATGAAAGCTAGATATACTAAGATCAGACGTTAAAAATGAATAGCTAATAAATTAACAAAAACAGGATGCTAAACAGAATGTTAAAACTGGATATGACTGTGCAATTTTGATGTGATCTTGAAACCATGATATATTGTGAGTAAACCGTTCCGAGCTAGTATCCTATGATCAAACGTTGCTGCAGAAATGATAAAAGATGTATACCACCAAGATCCAGTCAAGTTGGCCATGGATTAATCATACAGTAAAGGCAATATATCTGTATAGAGATATAACCAGTGGTGCTTGAAAATGTGTTAACTATTTAGTATTTAGTTTATGCTTGTAAGACCTAAAACAGAAAACATAAAGAGAACTTACAAATAAGACAAAAACATTATACTTTCTCATTTGTTTACATTTACAGCATTTAGCAGACCCCCTTATCCAGAGCGACTGATACAGTCTTATAATTCAAGCAGTTATGGGTTAAGGGTCTTGTTTAAGGACCCAACTGTGGCAGCTTCACAAAGGTGGGATTTGAACCCTGGCCCTTCTGGTCCAGAGTAAAGTACCTTAACCACTAGTCTAGCACCATCCTGTTTGTTTAAGGTATTCATTTATTTATAGAAAAAGTATCAGTGAGTGACAGAATTCTGTGAACCTATAGAGTCAGTTGTCTGTAATCAATGGGAAGACAATCAGGTGCATCATGGTGTGAACAAATGAATTTTTTTGACCTAAAAAAATAATTGTTTTAAAGATGGAAAAGGTTACAGAATCACCTTTAATGAACGTAACGCTTACAAATTAAGGAAATTCAAGATTACTCTTGAATGTTGACCAATAAAAATGGACACACCCAGGGTAACTTCAAAACAATTACAGGCCTCTCTAACATTGTTTAATATTAATGTTAATTAGTTCACCATTCAGAGAACTCTAAATGATAGTGGAACTCTAATGAAAGTGGTGTGCATGGTGGGAGTTTCAAGAAGAAATACATTGCTGTTTAAAAAGAATACTGTTGACAATCCAACAAGTTAGAGGAAGTTTATTTTGTCGATGGATGTGACTGAAAAGAAAAAAGTTTATATGAGAAGTATTATGTCTGGAGAATGTGCCACGCCGTATTCTGGCATCACTGTATTTACACATTGATTCAATCATTTTAATTAAGCACCTTTTTGAATTGTAGTTATGCTTTTTCTACGTTTGTGGTCTGTCCGATGAAGAGGTTTGCGATGCAAAAGTGAAGGAAGTCGCTGAATTACTGAATCAATGAAGCAGTAGAGCTTGATACTAGAGTTTCAAATTGAACACAACTCGAATTAAGGTGAGAGCATTATTTACTTTATAGACATATAAGCAGTGCTATTTAATCAATGGCTGAATTGATTTTCTTTTATTAAATCGTTGGCTGAAAAACTAAAACACAGTAGACATTTCCACTATTTTCACACACGAGGTTAAACAAAAAGTGTTGGGTTACTCCCAACAGTCCATCTAAACTGTTAAATATAGCGTTTTAATTTACGTTTTGTATTTCTAATACTCGTTTTATTTATTTATTAGTATTGCATTTACAAGTTCGTTCAGTCCTACAAAAGCACTTCAGTGTATCACCTCTGGAGGTAGGCCTACCTAAAAAGTAGGGAATATTTAATTTTGAAATGTACTCTAATTTCTTAGGAGCATTTTTAGGTGTAGATTAAAAATATCCATTCATATTAACCTAACATGCATGCCTTTGGAATGAGGAAGGACACCAGAGTATTCAGAAAAAAAGCCCCATAAACACACGGGGAGAACATGCATAGTGCTGTGTGGGTTAGGTTAAGAAAATTGTCTCCAAAACTACAATCAGACACAACTACCATTTCAAAAAAATGGAAAAAGCATTTTTTTTAACCTAACCACAAATGCAAGTCCTTTTCAAATCACTCAATTCAAATTAAAATCACCAGACACGTGTTAGGACACACAACATCAAAGAATCCTTGAAAACCCAAGGAATACTGAATTAAAATCTGATCACTCAATTTCTGGCCTGCAGCAGCTTTCAATAGAAGTTGGGACAGTAAAGCATTTACCACTCTGTTTCTATTTCTTCTCACAACACTTGAAAGGTTTCTTGGCACCAGGGATAGCAAGTAATTAAGTGTTTCAGGTGTTATTTTCTCCCATTCTTTCTGCAAACACGTCTTGAGGTGTGCAACAACACTGGTGTTAGGAGACGATGTGCCTCCAAGGACCTCCCTCTAAAGGACTAATTTTATAATCAATTTTGTTTTAGAATTTAGTTTATTTGATATTTTTTCTATTACTAATTTAAATTGTATTAATAATTTGTTATTTATTTTAACCTAAGTTTGCTATAATGTAATATACATTTAGTATTGATTTAATTAACATCTAGGCCGCCCATGGAGGATGGGTCCCCTGTTCAGTCTTGGTCCTCCCAAGGTTTCTTTCTACCATTTTAAGGAGTTTTTCCTTTCCACTGTAGCCTTAGGCTTGTTCAATTTGTGATTGGCCTTTTAAGACAATGTATTACTGTAAAGCTGCTTTGAGACAATGTTACGTTGTAAAAAGCACTATATAATTAAAAATGAATTTAATTGAATTGATTGTTGTTGTCGTCACGTTTTTGGTTACAAAATTCTCAGCACATTCTCAACTGGGGACAAGTAAACCTGCAGGCAGGCTAGTCACTGAAAAAATGTTGTCTTGAAGGACAAGACAACTCTAAATCTAAATCTCAGTGGGCTTTTTTCTGCTGCACTCATACTGCCGTCACAGAAATGTAAATGAGTTTAAAGTAGAGGTCAGTTAAAAGTAAGACTGTTTAAGGAGTTATGAACGAAATATGAAATAAATTCCTGCTATTGTTGGAAAAAATGCCAGTGTTACCTCAATTTTTTTTATTTTTATTTTTTTTTTTTACATTTTTAGGAATTATATGGTATTTCTTAGCTATTAAGAAACAGTTGGTGGTTTAACATGTCCAAAGTAGTAACCAGCAGCATCTAGCAGGTAACCATGTAAAGGCTAGAACAAAGTATGAAATTGTATAAAGTAGTATGAAACCCGGTGCAGAAGAACACTCAGCTTTAAGCTTTTAGATAATATAATGATTTAATTTCGTTTAAAAAAAATTAGGATAATTTGTATATATTGAAATTTTATTTTAACCCATAATATGCCATAATCAACATGGTGTTCTAATTTCAAATTGCAAATTCAGTTAGAATGTTTTTAAAAACATTAAGCTTTTCTTGTATGTTTTGCTATTTCTTTCTCTACTACGTTTCACTGGTATATTAAGAGTAATCAAACAGGCAGTCAAAGCAGACAGGCTTTTTATATCAGCAGAACTGCACAGCAGTTATTGGATCTTGGCTCTGTTGACAGGAAATGGTTCTTTGCCAGAGAAGAGTTGACAGGGATTGCGTTGATAATAGACTGTAGCAGCTTCACACACGGTCGAAGGACATCCCTGCAGAAACAGGAAACCAGCATGCCCTTCAACACACACTGTGTACTAATTCCAGCTCTTTAGAGTAGATGAACTCACATATAGTGCCAGTTCAAAAGCTCAGCTTGAGGCATGGCGTAGCTTTGTTAGTGCAAAACCAAGTTCTGCAACCTGTTGTCACATATTTCTTCCAGTAGACCATATAGCAGGATTTAGCACCTGACACTGCTTATCAACTTTGACTGGTAAAATCTGTATTTCTGAACGTACTGTACGGAATCTAAATGTAGCTTCAATAAGCTTTCATCTGCTGGTCTGCATTTAGTTCATGAGCTCACGGGAAACGGATCATGTCACTTGTCCTGTGTGTCTGGAAAGTTTGTGTGTAAGTTCAGTGAGGGTTCTGTTCATTCACAAAAAAGGTGTACTTAATGAATGAGGTAGCCAGTTTCGACTTTCACAAGGATGTGGGCTGGTTAAGCTATACCTGATTTTCATCAGATATAGTTCTAGCAATCATGAGCCTTTCAAGATGGCTTCTGGATGTTTCAGTACTAGCCATGTCATGTTATGCAGGATCACATACTACATACATGGTGAAATAATTGATTCTGTTTGACTCATTTTCATGTTTTCCTTTCCAGTTAATAGGTGCTAATCCACCATTTGCACATTTTGTAGGGCACAGGACGTGTCCTAACCTGACCTGTGTACTCTCAGTGAAGACACCATATGCCTAGTGACAAAATACGATTTATAGGAATGTTTTTTCCTAGTGAGCAAACTTAATAGCACCTGCTGTTTAGACACTGAGTTCACACCATGATATCTTGCACTAAGGGGCACGTATATCTTCACCTAAAGGTGTTCGAGATCAAGGCTTCATCTCAAGAAAGTTGATACAGCAACAAGGCATCATGCCAGTCACTGGCATTTGATTGCTACCAGTTTTAGCACGCTGACATCTGAGTTGCTGGATATGTTTTTGCTGATAGGTAAGCAAGTCATGAAGCAAGGGATTGAAACCTAAGCTCGTAGATCCGGAAGGCTGGGTCCTTGGAATGTTTCTCATTCTCTGCTCAGCCAAAATGTCTTTCCGGATTATTATTACACTCCGCGATTAGGCCATGCCCTTTTTTAGTAGACAGAATCGGCCTCCTGTGGTGGGATGTACCCAGATAACATCATTCAGAACATTACATTTTCTGTTTGTACCAATATTTGACCAAGCGAAGTATTTAATATTTCTAAGGTGATTGTTAGAAGCAATCTCTAGAGTTAAAACGGTGTTACTTAGGGTGGTTTCAGAGGAATTACTCAGTAATATTCAGATATAAAATATAACACACCAAGCGAAAGTATAGGCACAGATTCCCATCGTAAAGTCGAGATATCGTCCATAATAAAACGTATGATGGACGATATCTCGACTTTACGATGGGAATCTGATAATAAACATAAATAAACCTTTAGCAGAAACTGTAGCCCAAATTTTGAGAATTTTCCTGGACAAGCAATACGCAGTACTATATTGTACTGTGCTCTGAGGAGGAAGCCGGCAGTGTGTGACGTAGTGATGAGCGCTGGGACATATAGTGGGGGAAAGTCAATAATAATCGTTTTTGTACATTATTCGATAAATTACATTATTAAAATGTAAGCCATATGTTAGTGACTTTACCCAACAACCAAGTTGTTTATGGTACACTAAGTACCACAATACTATACTGCGTGCGGCAGTGTTATGTGGCAGTAATACTGAGCGCTGGAAACGTAGTAAGGAAAAGCTGTGACTACATTCATGTTTTAAGCATGTTTAATATTTTGAAAAATATGAAATAAATGAGACCCCTCTGTTTAAGATAAATTCACTTTATGATAATTTTCTGTCATGTATCCCCATTGTAATTTAGTGAGATTCATTTAGAATTTAGATGAGGTGCTCTATATACTTATACTCTGTCCATGTTCTTCTATATATTATATTCTCTATATTGTGTGGCTATTAAAATTCTACAAATGACCTAATTAAATAGGCAAAGTTCATATAATTCTAGGCAGTTTTATGTCATTGTAATTAATTACAAGTATTGTAGTTGTCAGTAATTAAAGTTGGTTGTTTAGTTGTAACTAAATAATATCATTATTCTTCATATAAGAAGTTTTTAACTGGTCAGACTGGTAGCCGCTAATAATCATTTCCATTGAAATATATTGCACTCATTTCAAATTTCTGCTTTTCACATTTGAGACACTTTATAACCTAGCACCTTGGTATCTCCCTGATCTACTTATTTACTCTGCACATTTGTACACCTTCTTGCACTCTTAAGATTATCCACCATTATTAATCTCACTGTAGCACCTGCCCACTTATTTACCATGGGGTGGAGCATATGGGGTTCTTTCTGCGTGGAGTTTGCGCCTCCTCCCGGTGCCCCTGTGCGTTATGCCTTTTTTACTGTAAGGTGTCCTTGAGTACCCTGAAAGGGTACCCTATCAATCGAATGCATTATTACTGATATTATTAACAATGAAACTGGATGAACATCAATTAAGTCTCTTTAAATTATTTTAACATCTGGGTTTATCTTTGAAGGTTGGACAAAAAGTCTCCAAGTTCACAGTTTGACCTGCCACCTCCATGCCAACAAAATGTTTGGAAGACTTGCCTGATCAGAGCCTTTTCTTTTATTTTACCATAAAATGTAAGTACTGTATATGACCTTTGACTAGACAATCACTCAATCATAAGTTTGCACTAAAGGAGTGTTCTAAAGAAAAAAAGCAGTTTTTCCTCTCTGGGCCCCGTTAACCTTGGAACTTGTTTTAAATTTTATTTGAATAGTTAGATTTCTCTAATATTAGGCCGATTTAAAAATAACTTTTAAAACATTAATTTAAAAAAGATGTAATTGGGAGAAAACTGTATATACATACAGTAGCTTAAAATCAGTTTCACAGAGTTACTGTCAAGCTGTGTATGAGTGTAAGAGAGCTTGTCTACACGTAGTTCATAACTTGAGAGGACATTGCGAGCCAGATGTAACTGTATCTGAGCATAAAAACCATCTGGACTGCTGGGAACCACAGTATCTATAAATGTCTGAACTCTGAAGTGACCGAGTGGTTATGTTTACAGCACTAATAGACTTTGTTGACTGGTCCTTTAAACTACTTCAGCTAAATAAACACATTTATTATTAGTAATATTATCACTTATTATAGTAATTTGCACTCCGTGACAACGTTATTAGGAACCACTTTACATTCATGCAATGATCTATTAAGCCGGTCGTGTGGCAGCTGTGCAGTGCATAAAAAAAAATCACCTATATATGGGCCAGCAGCTTCAGGCAGTTAAGCATCAGAATGGGGGGAAACTGTGATGAATGATTGGCATTGATTGTTGATGACAGACAGAGCGAGTTAAGGTTGACTTGAATACTGAATATAATGTAAACTTCTATAATGTTTATACAATCTAGTGGGATTTTCAGACAACATTCTCTAGTTCATTCACGTTGGTGCAATAAAGAAAAAAAAATCATTCAGCGAGCAGCATTTCTGCAGAAGAAACACATAGCCGTTTAGAGGTCAGTAGAGAATGGCCAAACTGCCATGGGCTGACAGACTCAGTAACAGACAACTACTTTTGTGTAAGATTGTGGTGAACAGGTAAGCTTCTCATGATGCTCAAAATCCCAAACCTTGAGAAGGATGGGCTACACCAGTAGGCAACCATGCCATGTTCCACTTCTGTTAACCATGAACAGAAGGTTGAGACTCCAGTGAGTATAGGCTCACAAAAAGACCAGAAAACGGTAGCTTGGCCAGATGAATCTTAATTGCTGCTGAGGCACACAGACGGTATGATCAGAATGTAGCACCAACAGCATATATCCAGAGACTCAACTTGCCTTGCATCATCTGGAAGCTGAAGAACGAGGTTTGTTGGTGTTGGTAACGTTTTCTTGGAACACTATGAGCTTATTAATGTCAGTGCAACCTCACTTAAATGCCACAGTTTTAGTTTTATACTTCCTCTTCTACTAAGTTCCAGTATAATAATGTACTATGTCACAAAGCAAAAGTCATCTTAATCTCAGTTTAGCAGCATTCATTAAGCATCCCAATTACTGGATCTGGATTAAATATGGGTTAGTTTTTGGGATTAAATACAAAGGAACAGCCTGCAGGAATTGCATGAAGCAGTACACATGGAACAGAATATCAAAAGTATGTTTTCAGCATCTTGTGGAAAATATGCAACAAAAAGGTTGCTCTGAGAGCATAGGGGGCCATATTAGAATAGTATTAGGATACTGTTCCTAATAAAGTGCACACAGTGTGGGCCCATGGACTTACACCAATAGTGAAATGTTTCCGATTGGCATATTTGCTTGAATTCACTTTATTTATATAAAGTGGTGCTGAACCCTTTAGAACAGAAATATTTATTACACTATAATATAAATATTACACCTAAAACATTTTTGACACAAACATTTTGAAATTTTCGCACAAATCCAAAAAGTAGATTATACATTTATACATTTCCCTGAAATGTTCTATCAATACTCTCAAAATGAAACCACAGATAAAGAGTTAGAATGTAAAGCTTAGTGCAGTATGATATAGCAGCAGTAGTACAAGACAGTACAATTATACTATAAGTATAAATTGTGAAGAATTTGGCAAGCAATGTAACTTTATAATTTTTATTTAAATTCAGAAGCTGGCTATAACAGAAGAGGAGACGCAAAACTAGCGTTCAGATTCACATAGTGCCGTGTGAAGCGATGGATCAACAGCTTATGCTGTAAAATAGGGAATGCACTGCATGCAGTTAATTAATTTGTTTGTTTATTTGGTTAATAAAACATTACCAGCACACTGCTGTATTTATGACAAAAACCAGGTCATATTGATATGCACATTTCACAGTCACAGGCAATTTAGTACAGATATTCTCCAGTTTATGATGGGAACACATTCCGACAAAATCCATCAATGTTACATTTATCATAAATCAACTAATTAAATATATACTGAAAATTGCATAGTGCAGCTTAATAACACATTTGGGGCCGTGCTTTTTGCTCACTACATGAACCCAGTGCTTTTCACTAATGCCACATGATGCACATACTTTAGTGCATATGTACCTTAAACATTTAACTTGCACTTAACTTAAACTACAGTTGGGCAAAGGCATTAACATAAAGCTTACATTATAATACAGTATTTAATATCGCATGTAATTTATTGAATAATGTATTGAAAGTGAAAAATAAAACTGATTATTGCACGACCGTTGCTTTTCCTCACATTTCGCAGCACTCATCACTCCCACAGCTTTGCTCCTTTTGGGAAACGCTGGTGACTACCTCATACAGAGATAGAGAGCAGGAGAATATTGTTTTATTTACTCATCTCTTTCCTGAGTCATTGCTTTTATACTGTATGTAACATGACACTGACATGTTACGTGAATACTGGGTAACCTATGACTACCGCAAGTCTTTTGACAGCCTAGAGACTGCTCACCTAATCAAGCAAGGTTGGAGGCCTGAATGACTGCCTTTGCCAGCCATCACCGTTTTAGCTTGAATTTTACAAACAAAATGAGTTAGTGTGTAAAGTATATAAGTGTAAAATGGTTTGACAACAGAATCAACAACAAGTGTAGGTGTTATTAAATTATTTTTACTTAAATAGAAAAAAGACACAGTACATACATTAGTTTCCTTAAGAAAGTGTTTAGAGGCTTGTTTAAAAAAATGATTTGTGTGAAATCCTCCTTCCATGGGTATCACAAGGCAGTTCTACAGCTTATTGAAAGTGGAGAAATCAAATCAATGTGAATACATATAAATGAAGACAATCATATTAAATAACAG
>JAUZST010010284.1:0-12505 GCA_034779995.1 Parotocinclus haroldoi | reverse complement strand
CGATATGCGGTTAATGCCCTTCTGAAGAATTTCTCTACAGTGAGTATGGTTTTCAGTCACTTCTATATTGACACTTATACGATTTCATGCGGGTTTGTCTCGTTATGTGATGTAGTGGTTTATAATTGGCCCGAATAGACGAAAAACGTAAATGTCAGTATGAGATGCTATACGTTGCTAGCCATGCTAACTAGCATGGTGAGATGTTTGACAGCTCGAGGTGTCCAGGGAAACGCCAGGTTTCATTTTCAGCTACAAACTTAATCATAACACCCGGAAACACACTGTTAGTGGTGGCATTTAGCAGATGCCTTTATTCAGAGTGACTCACAATTGATACAACCGTGCAGTCTAAGCAATTGTTACTAAAGAACTCAACAATGGCAGTATGGTAGTGGGTAGTGGACCTTCTGGGCCAGTAACTAAACCAATAGTTTAACCACGGCTCCATGTACTCCTAGTACTCATGCAGAATTACTTAATATGAATTGTTATATCGCAGTCTGACGACAATGATACTTTGCAAATGCACGTTAGTGTGAGGACACAGTATATGGACAATTCATAAAAACACAGTTGACCAGTGGTAACCTTTATATGCTCACACGCCACATCAGGAGAACCTCTTTGACTTGTAGATGCCAGAGGTAAGAGGAGAGTGGCCCTCAAGGACAATAACTCAAAACACACTCAAAACTAAATATTCTCACTCAAGTAAGAATTTCTTTGGACAGGGAAACTTGTTTCCTACTGTGCATATGACAAGGTACTTCCAGCAGGACAACACACCATGCCACAAAGCTTAAATCATCTCAGACTGGTTTCTCAGTGGCGATGACACGGTACACTGTACTCACATAGCCTCCACAGTCATCAGATCCAAATCTAATAGATCACCTTTGGTGGATTGACAGCAACCACATACATTACTGTCATGTCTGTATGGACCAAAGTCTTTGAGGAATGTTTCTAGCAGCTTGTTGAATCTATGCCACAAAGAGTTAAGGAATTTCTCAAGGCAAAGCGGGTACAACCAGTACTAGCAAGGTGTAGCCATCTGGTGAGTGCCTATCCATCCATCCACACGGGGTCGCGGGCCAGCCAGTCACAGTCTAATGGCCACTTTAGAGACACCAATTAACCCGACACAATTAACCCAACACACGTCTTTGGACTGTGGGAGGAAACCGGAGTAAACTCACACAGACACTGGGAGGACATGGTGAGTGCCTAAGCCTTAAAAAAAGCTGTTTAGCTCAGCGTCATGTGATTCTGTTGGCATACAGCACATAATGGGCAAGGCTGCTGAGTGCTCACCTTCATTAGGCTGCAACCTTGTGTGTTGATTTAGTCTGTTAGAAACTGTATTGCCGTTGCAAAGCTGCTTTACAAAAGTTACATACAGAGTTCAAACTAGAGATGAGTGCCAAGGAAAAGCTTCCTGGTGCTCATAATGAGTCCCTCATTCTCTTGAGATGGATCAGACTCAGTTGGGAAACCTGTCCTGCTTGGACTGAGAGCAGACCAAAGGACAACTTCTCCTCTATTGCAGCGTGTCACTGTTAAGAGAAGCTTCATGTTTAACCTTTGGTCACTGTGCTGGTCACAGGTTTCCATTAATTTTGTACACTTTGATACGGTTTTACTTTGTGAATAATGCCTGAACTACATGGACATTCTTGTTTTTTAACGGGTGGTGATCCTTTAAAGTTTCATTGTGGAACCTTCCAAAAGCACAATTATTCTAAAACATTTATTTACTGATTGCCTTGGGTACCTACCAGAAAAGGGAGAACTCTCAGTACCAAACACACTAACCGAGTTTAATCGCGTAACAAAAGAACAACCTACATGAAAATGCCATGAAATGGCTGATGTGCCGTAGTGGTGTTAGAATTCATTAGCCAACCAGCTACGTTTACAGTAGGGCTGGACAATATGGTAAAGGTATCAAATATTTACAACATACAATAACATGATAACAATGGTGCAATAAAATATCTAATTGCCAGCCCCTAATTTTGCGCTTTTAAAATATGCAGTTATCAGGAGCAGTTTATTGAAGTGCTTTGGATATCGCTTAGTTCATTTGATTGTTTGTTTGGGTTATTGGACATCAGCAATTTAAATTAATTTTAATGATCGACACGAGGATATACCGATACACAAGTCTACTTCAAGGCTAGTCCTATATAATGCTCACAAAAATGAGGGGGTATTGCAAAACGAAATATTCCATAATGAAATATCCTCCTAGTTTTTTTTGTGCAGTGTATATGCTTGGATCGTCCAATTTAGAACAATAGTCCCAGGACTATTTTTGAATATCGGCCTTGTGAGTGCAAATATCAGCATATGACGATTACCTAAAGATGGCATTAATTGGCCTGATTGGTCTATTTATAATATGAATGCAGGGGTCACCTGCATGCCAAGCCCCTATTTGTTCAATTGGTCAACTAAGTTTAAAGTAAAGGTCAGAATAACCTATCTTGCTCTCATACTCCAGGTTTGTAACAGATGCAGGAATGCGCTCTTCAATGACCTTGAATGATTCTGTGAACCATCTTGTGGACCGACCTGGTCATTAAATGGACACTACCATTACCAGTCACAGAGCCTTTTATGCTACTGGAATGTAAATAAGAGCTACTGCTGAGTGGTGAGAGATTGGAACAACTTTTGATTTTGTTTGTCGGAAGCCGAAAATGTTTTTTATCGACTGCATTACGAACAACACAGAAGATCAGCCAGGAGAAAAAGAGACTTAACGAGTGATCACACCAGCATGAGGGACGTACACAAAAAGGTCACTGAACTCATCAACTGAGCAAAGATGTTTATATGTAAGGGCTGCCAGATCCCAGGAGAGAAACAGACAATCAGGTCTATGGTTATAAACCCAAAAGAATTAAGGATCGACAAGAGAGAGTAATAGCTTTATCAGTTTAATCAGATTATGAAAATAATAATACACTGCTCACAGTGATACTTTAAAATGAATCCTAATGTAATATCCCCTAATATTTGTGAGCATTGTAATTAATAATCATCAACCCCAACATGCAGGAATATTGAAGAGAGAGAGACGGGATTAGGGAGCAAGCCCAAATAAGTACAAATGCAACTGTACTTATTGGTACAAATACTGGCACATGTGGCCATGTCCAAGAGAGAATGAGAGGGCCGATTAGCTACTGTCACTGCTGGAGCAACTCATGACAATACGTTTAAGCAGCAAGAAGGTCCTGGGTTCGATCCCAGGGTGGAGCGGTCTTTGGTCCTTTCTGTGTGGAGTCTGCATCTGCTCCCTGTGTCTGCATGGGTTTACTCTGGGTTTCCTCCTGCAGTCCAAAAACATGAGAGTTAGGTTAGTTGGCTACTCTAAATTGGTATTGACTTGAGTGTACGTATGTCACTAGTTTTGATATAACCTTGTTTATAGATATAACTGTCTGTCTGTCTGTGTCTGCGTCTGTCTGTCTGTCTGTGTGTTGCTGAAATGGCCACTGATGTCGATAGTGACATTCAACAAACAAATACTTAAATAGTCTATTAGTATTTATTGCCTGTTGTATTAGAATGAAATGAAACGAATACCAAAAATATAAACAACAGAAGTGCAGAGGATGCAAGAGCAGTGTTTGAAGAGGTGGGTCTTTAGACATTTGTGGAATGTAGAGAGGCACTGAGCCTGTCTGACTGGCGTGGGAATCTCATTCCACCAATGAGGAGCCAGGACACTGAAACGTTGTTGGACCTTAGTGAAGGATGTACCTGAAGACCTGAGCTGGTGCGCCATTATGTAGCTCTGAATCAAAGGATGTAAACTATATCAAGCAAAAACTTTTGAGGTCTGGGAATCTAGGACAAGAGTTTGACATTCGATCCAGGTTTCAACAGGAAGCTAGTGGATCGATCTCATGAAAGGGATTACGTAAGAAAATGTTGGTAGGTTGTGCACCGAATGCTCTCAGTGGAGCAATTTAACATGAAGGAAGGCCAGCAAGCAAAACATTGCAGTAATTGAGTCTCAGATATGGCTTATTACTTTGCTGCAAGACACAACTACGGCACCGCAGGCAAGCAAATAGACACCCCAGTGCCCAATTGGAGAAATACTGATTTATATTCAAGTTGAGACTGTGTGTCGACGTTAAGGAAAGTCATAATCAACTACGTCTGATAAACACCACAAACACCAGCTTTATTTATTGTGTTAATAACTTTCTTTTTTTTTTTTTTAAATATATGGCCAGGTTAAAATGTTTTTATACGTTTTTTTTATGGCTGCACTAGGCTTTGTAAAGTTTTTCACTAAACTCTGCAAACAAGACCTAGAAGTACCAAACAAATTTTTCTGGAACTCACTGACCCCTCTGTTAAAGAATGGTATTAAGCACTGCCTCTTCTTGTCTCTTAAGGCGGCGGTAATGATGAGCCATGGACCTGTGAGAAACGGAAAAGCTGATCCTGAATCAGTTGAACCCCGGCAATATTAGGAAGTTATATCTGGCAGTCTGAGGTAGGACGTGGCTGAAGGTGGAGCCATTGGTGGATACCTAATCTGGGACCAAGCCTGTGAATGTGAAGGTTCATTAGAAGCTGAGATGTCACTCAGACAGGCAGAGGGAGTATCCATCATGCAGGCCCTGGCTATGACAGTGGCTGAGATACCGGTATTCCTGTATTCCACCTTCGGACAGGTACAATCACGCTTACACGCTCACCTGTATATCGATTGAAAATATAATCTGTGATGTGTCACGATCAGCTAAAGCGAATTAGAGTCTTTGTACAGTTATACTTCCTGATGTATGTTTACTTCTTGCATGTTATAAATACACACTCTATGCACCTTTGCCACCATTCTCATTAGATGGTAGTACACCCATAACTGTGTGATTTAGCCTGTGTTTATCTTATCTGGGTTTTAGCATGCCAAATTACAGAGCTGTGTGCCTGAGCTTATCTATTTTCATAACTACGCCAGGCCTTATCTGACCATACACAAACATGAGCTTTACCTCAGTTTGCCTTTGCCGTTTCACATTAGGACATTTCTTTTGCAGTCACGTTGTGCATGTTATTGGTTAATAATTAAACTGTGCAATTGCGTCTCGTTTTGGAAGCATCTGCTCATATTCAGATTCAGTTCATTACAGTAGCTGCATGTCAGCGTGTGCAATTTTGATTTGTCTGCGATTTCCATTTTGCCATTTATTTAAATAAAAAAAAATAATACTGATTTTAGTATTTTAATCATCCAAAACAAATATCATTTCAACTTCGATCCTGTCACAAACGGCCATGGATGATGCTGTGAGGTTAAATAAATGAACTAGTATGAACAGTTAAGGCCAGATTTACCCAGTGGATTATCAGTCAAGAAAAGTCAATAAAATAGGCATTGTAATTTTGCTAAAAATTTTAGCAGAAATTGCCTAAAAATGTTCAACATCTTTTTATTGAGATGACAGTGTATGAATTTGAGCTTGTGTAAAGGGACGTCTCCACCCAGTGTGGTTTTATTCACCTTCGGTTTGATTTTGCAAACTTCACCAGGGCCAAACACTCACTGACTGTTACGGTGGACTGAGGCCGTACTGTGCCAAATGTGCCACTTCTTAAATAGAGCATGCTGTTTGCTGCACATGGTCTGCAAGTGGGTGGTGATCTATGGGTGGACTGGGGAGAAGGTGTGTCTCAAGAAGGACTCAGTACCATCACAGGATGTCGCCAAGGCTGCCCCAAAATGAATCACAGCACACAAACACTTGCAAACAATAATACACCAGGTGATAGAAGCCTTTCACGGGACAGAGACACTAATATGAAATTCTAGAAACCATTCCACCCAACATCCACAACTTTCTGAATTATCTTAAGATTTAAAAGCCAAGTATAACGCGATAAGCTTTACTTAGCTTTAACATGTGTATAAAATACATCTCAGATACCAAGTACGTAGAGCTGGAATGGCAATAAACATGAAGAAAACGAAGAAACGAAAACTTCACAGGGCACGCCAATAAAACTGACCAATCGCCATCAAATCTGCGCCTTATGAAGCTGCTCCTGTATTTTCAGTCTGTCTTTCAGCTGGCAATCTTTTTTTATAATTTAACTAGACTGAATAGAAACATGATGTTTTTGTCTTCCATTTGCTCTTTTGTTTTCAATCCCCCTCAGAACTACAGAACAATTTACTCAGCATTATACCATTCAGGTTTGGGGTATTGTTATTCAAAATAGCAATGATGTTATTAATGAATTAATTATGTTTTAATGTTGATGCGGAATTGGATAGACCTCCTAAATCAAATGATGGTGTTCATGCCAAAAAAAAAAAAAAAAAAAGTTCAGCTCTTGTATGAGACCCCAAAATCGGATGTACCCAGTGTTGCCGTTTGCGTTTTTTTCTGTGAGCAGGAAGTTAAGAAGACGTTATTCGTCTTGTCAGTTTTTTTCCACTGCAAAAAAAAAAAGTCATGTCTGTATAGTTTTTAACCAAGAAATCACATCCTTAACGATGAACTAACTGTGTAAGGAGAGTCAAACACAATAAAACAGAAGCTTTGAGTATAGAGGAACCATGTAGAGATTTCCCAATATTAAATAACGTATTGAAGTCTGGTCACAAAAATTGAGGGATGTTTCAAAATGAAATGGCCCATAAAGAACTATCCCATATTTTTTTTTAGTACTGTATTATACACTCAAAAAATGTGTAAAAAAATACATCTTTCTTTTGTGTTTGTTTAAACCTTTTGGTCTTAATACCCGGTTCTGTCTGTCTCTTTTCCTTTTTTTTCTCCCTTAGTCAATCTTCTCACAGCTTCGCCTGAGCCCAAGCCTCAAGAAAGTGCTGTTTGCGACGGCCCTGGGCAGTGTGGCCCTAGCTCTTACTGCTCACCACCTCAAGCGACGGAGCAGGAAGAAGAAACAGGTGGCAGAGAAATCGGCACACAAGACCGTGGGCATTCCCGACCAGCTGCTGCGCTCAACACGACCTGTTTCACTGAAGAGAGGTCAGAAACAAGAATGCGTTTGTGCTTAGGTTAACGTTAGGTTTTCAGTGCCACAATTTACACGATTGCTGCGTTTGTGATGCTGAGGTAATACAGTGCTTACTAATTTATTCACCCTCAAGTGTGCACCGCGGTGGGAATTTTCTGCTCACACTTTAAGATCGGAAATAGGCACGGCAAGGCAAGTTTATTTGCATAGCACCATTCGTACACGAGGCAATTCAAAGTGCTTTACAGAATAAAAATAAATAAATAAAATGAAATAAAAAAAAAAAATTAAAACAATGTTGAAAGTACAATTAAAACACAATTGAAAACAGGAAACAAAAAATCTTAAAAGGCAGAATGCAGATAAAAACACAATCAGGTATCATATGAACAGCTAAACAGAACAGTTTTAAATCCGGACTTGAACATTGTGAGAGTAGTGGCCAGCCTAACATCTTCAGGGAGACTCTTTCAGATCTAAGCTCCATAAAACTGAAACGCTGCTTCACCGGATTTAGTCCTGACTCTGGGCACCAGCAGAAAACCTCTGCCTGATGTTCTCAGGGTCCGAGATGGTTCATGGGACCAACATGTCAGAGATGTACTTTGGTGCTAGGCCATGGAAAGACTTGTACACCAGTAGAGCCGTTTTAAAGTCTATTCTCTGAGCCACAGGAAGCCAGTGTAGAGTCCTGAGTAGAGGACTAATATGGTCGTACTTCCTGGTTTTAGTCAGGAGTCGATACAAATACTCATCCGCAGAACACTGCTGACCAAGATGCTAATGGCTAGATCAAGCTATTATGTATACTGCTCACAAAAATTAGTAATGAAATTTCCCCTAATTGCTACATATTATATAAGCCTTTAAGGGTGGCATACTGTACCAGGGCTGGGCTAAAGAAATGAATACAGCAATATATCACAATATTTATTTTCGGAATATACAACATTGATTTTCAGCTCAAAATGTAGATTTTTTTTTTTCAAGGGAAAAAAAACCCAACACATTTTAAATGGGGCGTATACTACAGTGCCTGCTCCTGTAGATGTTGCTATACAGTGTTCTGACTCAATGTCCGTTGCTTAGGGATTGGTGGACTGTGTGGGAAATCGGTATATGAATCATATCGTCAAGTCCTTTCCAATACTCGCACCTATAATGTACAGACGCTTAACTAATGCTTAACCCTGCCGCTTAACTAATAAACCACCGAAGGAGTTTTGCGATAAACTTTCGGTATGTGGATGCATAAATACGCCAGCACATTGAAATCAAGTATTGGTACAATAAAAAAAATCCATCCTGTGAGGCAGGATTAGCAGAAACATCTTGCTGATGAGAGAATATCTCACAAAGGACAACATGTCAAATCTTGAGGCAGGTAGGCTATAGCAGGGAGGGTGTATTCGCTATTCGGAGAGTATTCCTTTAAAATGTGCACAGTGAGTGCATATGCGATACAGAATGTAAGGAACAGTGATTAGGATAACAGTTTTTTTTTTTTTTGCTTTAGGCTTTTAAGATTTGCTTAATGTGAATCTGGTCACATTTAGCTACACTGGAGCACCAGTGGCACAAACGTTCTGCTTCAAACACAGTTTAAACAGATCGGTGCTGACAGACGCTGATGTTTGCAATATGCAGGATGAAAGTAAGCCTCAGAGGAACAACTACGAAAACAGTTGGAACAACAAATTTAATTGGACAAATATAGCCCCACTTGTGTGGAATCTGGCAACATGAAAGCCACCATCTGCTGCTGTTTTCCTTTAGCAGTGAATAAGTTTCCATTAGAAGAAAAACTGAAAGCAAAAATGCTTCTGTACGCCATCGTTTACAATTCTTGGACAGAAAAAAACAGAATTGGCTGGTCAACAACTCAGAATCGGCCAATAAAACTAGATTAGAAGAAATGCATTGCATCTCGCTGCAGTTTTTGTAAGTGTGTTAAGAGTCAAATAAGAGCCTGCTTTCCATGCTTAAATTGTTCTTATTAATAAAGAGCAGCATTAGTTCAGAGAAGTTTAAAGCATTATGAATGCAGCCTATTCTTTGCCTTACAACGGAGCATTGTCTCAAAGCAGCTTTACACAGCCCTAATTGAGCGACCCTATAATAAATCTTAAGAAGGCCAGAAAGGACCCAAAATGGGACCCAACCTCCTTGGGCAGCCTAGATGTTTATGTTAGAAATAAACTAAATAACTTGATAGAATTTATATACAGTGAAGCTAAATAATTAGGAGAGATCATGTAAAGAAAATATAATTAAGTAAAATGACCGAAGACAAAGACGGGTAGTAAATAATGTAATGCATTTAATAACGTAGGGAATATGAGTGAATATCAGAATGATTTATTTCAGTAAACAAAGTCACAGAATTATATTTTATATTTTTTATATATTATAATTATACAGAGTATACAGAATTCATTCTCTGTATATACAGAATAGATAGAATATTATATAGATATAATAGAGATTTTCTTCGCTTTAACATTCCAGGTCCGTTTCCAGGGAGACAGATGATGAGTCCAAGTACTCGAAGCAACGACACCATGAGTGGAATCTCCTCACTCGCTGCCAGCAAACACTCGAGCTCTTCACACACTTCTGTATGAGTCACACACACACACACACACACACACACACACACACACACACACACACACACACACACACACACACACACACTTATTCAATGCAAAAGGACAGGTGGAGTGTGACCATCTGTGGACTCTCTGAAACGGCCCCATTGTCTATTCACAAACTTCTATTATTGGACGTCTATAGACATGCAAATAAGCTGCGCGTGCCATGACGCCCTGCCGTGCAATCTGCCCGGATCCCCGGACTGTTGTGGTGTGTGTGTGTGTGTTTGTGTTTATGTTTGCAAAATCTAGTCTGTTTTAGAGTGTTTTAAAAAATTTTGCATGTACTTTTTTTAAGTGTGTCTACACGTTAAAGATCACAAGCCTGCGTGCGCGTGCTTGCGTGGATGCACGGAGCCTTAAGCAAAGAGTTTGGTCAGTTTGTACTGAATATTTATATATCCACTTGTGCAATAAGTGACTTGTTTTTTTTTTTTTTTTTTTTTTTTTTTAACTTCATGTATTTACTTTAAAACGTGCTGGCAATTTGTGGGCACCTCTGCAGATGATCCACCAGTGGGCCCCAAAGCTTAATCGACTAAATGCTTTGGGAAACCTTGCTGACATGTCACTGCAGGACTTGATAAACTGACCTGTGGTGCACATACTTTTGCTTAAGACGGTCTGCGCAAAGAGCTTTGGAGTTTTTCCGTGCGAGTGCCATTGAATGAGAAATACGGGGAAAGCGAACGCTTCACTTTGAAATGTCCCCTCGTTTCTGTGAGCGGCATGTAAATATCTGCGAGCAGCTAAGGTCTTGAAGCTTAAACCTTTTACGTTTTGCTTCCCGTCCCTCGGATACCTGCAGCCAAAATCAAACGGAGGCCACATCACGGTCCGAACGCAGAGCGACCGAGCAGACCAGACTAAAACGTTATTTGAGATAGAAGAGAGACAGCAGATTGAGGCCGGCACATCCAGGCCTATTGTTACCGTGCAGAACAGGAGCAGATGGAGGGGCCTCACTAGGGTCCACCCACTCACCCCTTACAACCCCGCAGCACCCCACTGCACCATTGTTTCTGAACCAACCCCAAAAAATAGGCCAGATAGTCAAATGAAACAGATAGCTGGCTATTCGATTAGAAGTTTGGGTTAGGCTGGTTTGTGCAACAACAACAACAACAACAAC
This sequence comes from Parotocinclus haroldoi, assembly GCA_034779995.1. NCBI lineage: Eukaryota > Metazoa > Chordata > Actinopteri > Siluriformes > Loricariidae > Parotocinclus > Parotocinclus haroldoi. The sequence goes on along the minus strand of JAUZST010010284.1, from coordinate 1,699 downwards.
AACAACAACAACAAAAAAAACACCGGGTAACACTGAGTCACCAGGATAAAAGTCTAACAATGCAAGATTATATTCAGCTCCAAAACACCGAACTGTGCAGGAAGAGTTTTGTGCTGCTGCAGGTTTTTCCTGGGCGCTGTATGATTTTCAGTATATAGTAAGTCATGTTTGATCAGTGAGTCGTTTTGCACGTTTGCATGCTTAGTCCTCCAGTTCCACCGTTCCCACGGTAACTGGGACACTTTAGAGATTCCAGCCGACCCAACCTGTTTTTGATATTTGGGTGAAAACCCGATAAGACACAGGGAGAACATGCAAACTTTACATAAACATTGATCTTGGGCCACTCTAATATTGACCGATCACCCTTTGATTTGTTGACTTTATTGTCTAACAGAAATCTACTCAGTTTGAAATGCACGACAAGCTTAACGAGCTTGCTGAGGGGTGCTACGTAAAATTGGGCTTTGGTCATGTCGGCGTTCTCCCGATGGGTGACTCTTGCACAGAGAAATCATGGAAGTTCTTTGTGGCCCTAATACACGCCTTGTTCATGGAGTGCTCTTTGGTTGAAGTTCCTCCGTTTGAAGACAAATCAAAACAAAGAGTCCAAACTCTTCGGAGACGGTTTTGGTATGTTTTCCAGCTTGATAACCGTCAAGCTCCACAGGAATCTCCTTTCACTACCACATCTGTGTGTTATGAAGGTCAGATGTCTTTATATTTAAACCCACTCACGCCAGGCACTAAATTGATCTTCAAGGGATTCAAATACTTTTGTCACTCACTCATATGTAAAAGTGAATGCCCAAGCATGATGTCTGTGGTATAATTTAAGGATCATCATAAATCGGATGATGTTTATGGCAGCAACAAAAGTCACCCTTGTTTTAACGTCTGTTTGCCTCAAGGGTTAGGGAAACGAGTTGGAATAGGAAATAAAAACACATCTGTAATATGCAGTGGAACCTCCGAATCTGAACACTTCTTAGCTCAAACAACCATCTTTTGATTCTGACTTTGAACACCAGCACCCTGCGTAAAACATTAAACGATAGGGTGGGATCTTCCAACCACGATGTCATCCAGTCCAGCTGGTGGCGATAATGCACCAACGCGTATTCCAATCGCCCAAAAGACTCAGAAATAGGGCGTGCTCATAGACACGTTTATTATTAGATTACACATGCTGCTCCCCTAATGTTTGTACGCAGTATATTTCACTTATCTCATGCCTTAATTAATTTTTGTTGCATCGTATTACATATGCCCTGTTCATGTTATTCAAATCGTTAATGACTTACAAATTGTGCCCCACAAAACTCATTTGGGCGACGGGAACGGATTCGTCCGACTCGCATCAGAAATTTGATTTCGGCTTTGAAGTCATACGAATTCTAAAGGACTTCCAGAACCAGTTAGGTTCGAATTCTGTGGTTCCACTGTATATCTAATTCGCGTACGAATGACAGTAAAGTAGTAGGAGTGAACCGGTGCGACACCTGCTGACAGAAAAGAGAATTGCAGTCTTAAAAGGGGTTAAAAAAAAAAAACAAGTTTGAGAGGTTCTGTAGAGAACTTTTATAGGTGCTGGTCATGTTTTATAACCTTTTTTCAGTCCCTATCACTGTTTCTTATGGAGAACAATCCTACATCTTAATATTCTGTAGTTTATTGTTATTAATGTTATTTTATTCTT
>JAUZST010010283.1:0-12505 GCA_034779995.1 Parotocinclus haroldoi | reverse complement strand
GAAGTGTGTCACTAAAATGGCCACTGATGCCAAATTAACGAACAAACAAACATACCTTCCCAGGTGCATAAATAAAATACAGGCATAGAATGACACATGAATGTCAGCAGACATTTTCACTGTTATAAAGCCCCTTTTCAGGTGAATTATTCAGAATTTCAGGTGTCACTGTGACATGCTTTTAAACATTTGTGTGTCATGTCAGTCAATGTTCTATGCTTTCACAGCATAAAATGCATTATTTAAAAAGGAAACTGGAATAAAGAACAGGTAAATAATAACAGTATATACTTAACAAAGTATAAACGTAAAATGTTCTAAAAATAGTGTTTTATAATTAAGTTAGTAAAAATGCAATAGCTTACCAATATGACACATTCCAGTGTTCAACTGAAATAGAAAATGATTGTGAGAACAAAAAGGATAAATACTATCACCTGTGTGCTAGTTTTGGAAAAATAAATCCATACAGGTTTTATTCTTATACCTAGGCTTACATAACATTTTGTAGTGTCCCTGTTTTGGTCTTTACAACTAAAATGTGGACCTAACGAAAGCATTTGGAAACTTCACAGACAGACTTAAACCTGTCACTACATTTTGTTGTCAAGAAGTGGCATAATCACAGAACTAAATACATGGTGTCTATAGTAAATCATCAATTATCAATCATTATTATTTTAATTTAACACATTAAATCACAAAATTTTAATTACATTCCGATCTAGCTTTTCTAGCTGTATGTGCACATTGTAGCATCAACATCATAATGAAAATAACAATGAACAAATTTGGATAAATTATAATAATATAATTATAAAAAAATGGTTTGGATAAGAAATTCCTTTCTTCTTCTTGGATAATAAGTTCCTTCAGAGTAAACATTATGAACTTGCTCAGGTACAATTAATTACATTTTAGGGGAATTGTTTATCAATGGACATCGAGTTTCAATTATATTAGAACAGAAGTGCCTGTTGCTTGGGGATTCCACTACTAGTAATACATGTTAAAGTCACAACAGTTGGAACTGAGCTTTCAGAACAGCTCTGGGATAAAACTGTGTTGTGGATAACTTACGAGAAGGATTCAAAAGTATTTCAGGAGCTTTAACTATTCTTCAGAGTACTGTTTAGGGCAGAACTCACCTTAACTAGATTATGTTGTTCCTCCAAACTTGATGACAAAGCAAGGCTTAAATTAATTAGTGAAGCTACCAAAAGTTTAATGCCAACTCAGAAGTCCATTCTATATGGTTAAAATTAATTGCTTTGTTGGTTGGCAAAAAAGCTTTACACAAGTCCGGTAATATGCTAGTAAAAGTCACTATATGCAATGTAAAAATGCTATTTAATAACTTTCTAAATGAAAGTGTACAAATGAAGACTAATTGTATGAAACATGCATCATTTGTTTGCTGTGAGTAGAAACATTTAATTTGAGTGCCTTTAGTTTCATCAGGAAGTTGTTTCCACACACAGCACTGGAGCATTGGCAACAATAGAGAGACTTGCTCTATCACAAAACAGCTTTGTCACCTGTCACAGTTGCTGATTTTGTGTATTAGTTTTTGCATTTAAAAGCACCTGTTGTGATGAATCTAAACAGTATAAATGTCATTTAAAGTGTTTTGGTTTTCGTAATGACAATTGTCTGTCATTGAATTTCATAGTTCTTAAAGCCCCTGCCAACTGCAATGAGAATATATTTAAAGTACAACTGGCTTCAAGACCTTTAATGGCCTGATCATAAGTTACCTACTGAAACCGTAATGGTGCTCTGTACAATAAATAACTGTACAAATGTGACACTGCTTTCTGATATCCTCACACAGTAATAATCAGGCTGATAATTCACGTTTTATAATGTTTATCTAAAGTTAATTGAAGTCGGGATATACATTTCATGAATGTGATGCCTCTGACAGTTAAAACTGTGTTGGCAGCAGCTTTAATGGCCCATTTTTTTTAATAATAAGTGGTTCTTAGTTGCAATTATCATCACTGTAAAGTTTCAGCAATAACCACAGACATCGAAATGCTCTTGGTGGTTCACACATGATGCTTGTGTTTAGTATGATGTATTTTGTGTAAGTATTTTTTTTTTGGAAATAAGTTATTTAAAAATGTGTGTATTTAAGCACATACAGTGTGCCATGGTTGTTTAATAAATCAATAAATCCAGAGACATGAACAATTTTACATTTTGGTCATCTTTGTTAGAACCTCAGCTAAGGCGTTTCAGGAATATGGAACATTATAATGGAATAATGAAATCACATATTTTGTATGCTCCTATATGACCAAAAAGTCACTTTTCCATTAAATAGTACTACACAGCCATATTACAATATAATATAAGCTTTAACTGAATACATTTAATGATTTTGAATAATTAAAGAAGAGTACAGTATATTCAACATATTCTATCCAGTTTACTAACACTGTATTGTGACATCTCTGATGGAGGCAAGCCAAGGTGCTATGATCCTGAACTTTAAATACCTTTTTTAAGGCAAAATGTTGATTATACTCACAAATTTTAAAAACCTAAAAGAAAGCATCCAAATAAATGTATCCAATTATGTCTCATAGGCATTTAGAGCTCTGTAGAATGGGTCATTTGTTATAACCCATAACTACAGATCCTTCATGGTATTATCCATTAAAATATGATTATCAGTCTTAAAAATAACTTTAACCTTACAAATGGTAGATGTTTTATTATAATGTGTCAATGTCTTAACACTCCTAACGAACCCAGTAAATAACAATAAGCCCTGCTTCATTAATACACTGAGGTTCTTTTCAGTTACACCGGTCAATTATTTACAATAGCTAGTTAATTAGTGCATTGGTCAGAGCATTGTTTAATGGTTTCTTTACTAATAATGGGCAGCACAGTGGCACAAGTGGTTAACGCAGGTATCCTTGGACCTTGGACTCTGCCTGTATAGATTTTGCATGTCCTCCATGCCTCCAGGTTGGTTTGCTCTAGGCATACTGTTTTCCTTCCACAATTCAAGTACCCTAATTAGGTTAATTGGCTGCTTTAAATTGGTCCAGTTTAATACTGTATGACTGTTGTGAGTGTAACAATGTTTCTGCAGTGAATAGCCATAATGCATAATGCAGCTGATGCAACATTAAATAAACCAATAGACACATACATAATCTCTGCTAATAAGATACAATCAGATTAAGTGAAGTGGTTTAAGCACATCTCAAGAACTATTGTGATTTATTTCACAGTCACTAAGAATGACAATGTGTTTACATTTATGGCATTTAGCAGACACCCTTATCCAGAGTGATTTACAACTAATACAGTCTTACAATTCAAGCACTTGTGGCTTAAGGATCTTGCTTAAAGACCCAACTGGGGCAGCTAGGCAGGTGGGATTTGAACCCTGGGCCTTCTGGTTCAGAGCCAGTATCTTAACCTCTGGGTTACCCACCTGTGGGGTGTACAAAGGGACTCATAGATTGAGAAGAGGTGGTACAGTGCAGTGAATGTCACATAGCAAATGTTAATGATTGCCAAAATGGAGCCCAAGGAGCCAAAGTGTGAAGGGCAATTCAGTAGCAGTCACACATCAGGCCCACAAATTCCCCAGGTATGAGTCTTTTTGAAAATTTTTGGGTCTGTCTCAAACAACTAGTAAGACATAAGGGAAGGCATCTTGCAATTCTTTGTTGTAATAAGGGCTGAATGATATCGTCTACATTTATAAAATTATCCAGTCCATGCTAAATCTAATTTAAGTAACATGACAATAGTTAATTGTTTAAATACCCAAAACATTACAGCTGGTCAAGTTTGACCAGTAATCAAGTGCTTAAGAATATAATTCAAATTAAAATAATTTATTGTATATAATGGCATTTTTACTTTTACTTTACTGTAAAACAAGGTCCTGTTTAAGCCAAGAAAAACAGCTCATTTACAGTATAGGCCTATCAGAAAAAGCAATATTCACACATATATTTCAAATAATATTTGTGCTTTTTGTAGATATCCACGCATGTAAATTTTAAATTTGAAGCTGCGAAGTTGCATACTGTTGCCACTCACAGAAATCATTAAATATTCCTTAATAAATAACTAAGTATATTGTTTTTGTCTCATTTGATTGAGTTTTGATTTAATTTGATATTGTGAACATTAAGCCCTGGTTTACACTTTGTAATTCATCAAGTGTCTGGATGAGTTAAGATCAGGGCTCAGCCAAGTTCTCTATCAACAATGCTCTATCAACCCTTTAGTGTAATTTAAATGTCTGGACAGAAAATAACTGATTGTTCGGGAGGTTCAAACCTATGAAAATATCAAAGAGAGTCACCAAGGTGTTCAGTACAATCCATTCTACTACTATTGTTTGACTGTGGAGATAAGCTAAGGTGACTTTATTGTCATTCTCAGTGTCACAGTGTACAACAAAATTGAGCAGCAATCCAACAGTACTTACAGATGCAATAACAAACCTGTTATCGGTAAATGATTCTGAAATAACAGAGATAAATAAGACTGATCTAGAACTTCAAGAACACAGGATAGTTTAATAGCATATTTATGCTATTTCTTTCTTCTGGAGTAAACTTAAAGAAACATATTACAAGGTGAACTTTCATACTTTATTTCCCAGCACGCACCCCCAGCGCAATATTCCAGTTACTCTTTCTGATTCACCAGTATTCTAATTCTACAGAGCTGATTTCACACATGTATATGTAAATGCTGAACATGGCACTAAAGAAAGTGAGTGTAAATATGCTAATTGTAAAGTGGTTGAGGTGAGAACACAATATTCATTCATTCACTCAGAGGAGATCCGGTGCCAAGCCCGAAGCATAGGGTGCAAGGTAGGAATACACAATCATAAACTTGTACACTAAGGAAACATTAGAGACACAATTTAACCAAACACACATGTCCAGGAAACTCAGAGTAAACCCACGGGGAGGACATGCAGACTCCACATAGAAAAGAGCCACCACCTGGGGATTGAACCCAGGGCCTTCTCGCTATGAGGGCACAGTGCTAGTGCAATTGTGAGATGACAAACAATGCCACAATGAACATGAATTAATTCTTAGGAATTTGGCAAAACATTAAATTCACTGAATTTAATCACATCAATCTTGATCCAAGTAGTTCTGTTCTACAGTACCTTATGACAAATCCAAGTCTTTGAGGAAGTATTTTAATTCTGGCTATGGTATCAGGTGAGAATAACCAGTTTCCTCAATTGTTTCATCTTCATCTCCATCGTCTCAGCATCATACCATGATTAGGATTCAGCCAAACTGTCATCATGTCACACTGGCCTCATGCCTTATGTTGCACAACATAAAATGAGAACCCCATGATTAGTTTTGGTTATTAATGTTACACAGAGCTCATGGTGCATATTTGGGCTCTTTTTTGGGGTATTTTAATAGTACACTTACTAAATATGATGGGAAATCACTTTGGGAATCACATGTTGTATTTGGAAATTGATAAGTAAATACACTGCTCCCAAAAATTAGGGGATATTTCAAAATGAATATGAAGCTATTAAAAGAATAAGTATTTGATTTTATTTCATTAAACAAGATCATCAGAAAAGCAAATGAAAAGTCAAAGAAAGTTGTTTGATTATGCAAATGAAATGCAAATGCAATTATCGTGATTGAACAAGTGACTTGAACAGAAGCATGTTAAACTGGATGAGAGTGCCCCACACTGACTGTTCAGTATATCGTATGGTCAGCCAAGACTGCCAAAACACAGTGATGGGGCATGGACAGGATCAGATTATCCAGCAGTTCTTGTGGGATTCTCTGCCACTTTTGCTCCAGGACAATTTCCAGCTCATGAAGTGTTGTGGGAGGCATTGAATGGTTTGCCAGAACTCTTTCCAGTATATCCCAAGCATGTTCAATATGAATCAGGCCTGGAGAACGTGAAGACCAGTCCATGCATTTGATTCCTGTCTCCTGAAGCATGTTGTTGATGAGATGCGCATGGTGGGGTCTTGCATTATCGTACATGATAAGAAAGTTGTTTCCAATTGTCCCAGCATAGGATACCACTATAGGGTGCAGGACTTCATCTCGGTATCTGACAGCAGTTAGCTATCCATTTCTGATGACCAATCCTAATGTCAGCCCAGACTGATTTAACCAACACTGGAGTCCCTTTCTCGCATGGTCGAATGCATACCATTGGTTGTCAGGCATGCAGAACAACATGATGTTGCTGATTTTATATGGTCTGTGTGCATATCCTTTGTGCAGTGGCAGCAAGAAACTGTTGCATTGCTGCACCTGCTCCTTCTTGCCATTAAGGTAAAGTAGCGGGCATCTCTTGCTGTTGTGGCAGATGGGAGACCCTGCCCTAGTCTTCTTCATACAGTCTCTTGAAAGTGATTCCAGTCTGCTAATCATATTTTGGAATGTTGTCTGCTGTCTGTGTTTAACCAGCTACAAGACGACATAAGGCTCTCCAAGCTTCACATTCAAGCAAATTGTGTTGCAGAAACATTGCAAGGGCCGGGAAATTGCAGGATGTGGACTTTTAGCACTTTCAGCCTTTTATATAGTGCATTTTCACCAACTGAAGTTGTTTTGCATTTGCATTATAGAACCAGGCAGAGGTTCCTGGCTCATGTCCGTGTCCAAAGGTACCGTCTGCTTGTTGGTTGATATTGGTCTTGTTCTGTCCCCATGTCTGATGACCAACTCCTTACCTGCAGCATCTAAGTGTAGGGCTGAGTTACGGTAAAGTCTGGCTCGTCTATGTGCTGCCTAACTTATTCTGGGCCAAGGAGACTTGTTCTGTGGTAGTAAAAGAAGACTGAAGTGGCTTTATTGTTATTTAAACAGATGTGGAGGCCACAGGTTTACAGTGTCAACAGCTGCACGGGGCTGATTCCACCACTGGGGAGAACAGGTGTGCATGCTGCTGTGCTGGTTTAAAAAAAACCCCAACACATTTTTCATGCAAAGTATGCACTGACACTTCTGAACAGAGGAGGAAGCAGAGGTCTATAATGAAAGTCTGTGTCATGTCTGTGAAGAAGCCATAGCATGGTCACATGGGTTAGCTTATGCAATGTTTAAGAGCTGTACTTAGTCTTGACGAGCTGCACCTGGCTGATGTACTGTTCAAAACCGGCCAGACGAAAGTGAGAGTGCAGGTTCTTGGTTCTCTATGTGCTGCTTAGTTTGAGTGATTTGTGGCTGTAAAAAGAACAACAAAGGAGACGGAAAACACAAAAATAAAATATTAAATTCATAAACAGAGAAGTTTAAAAGACCATAAACTCAGAGAAATTGACAGAAAGGAAGATGTGAGAAGAGAAAGCGAAATAAGTACCCCTTAAGTTGAAAAAGTAGGTTCAAAGAGAAAGATGGAAGTCTAGGCGAGAATGCTGACAACAGAAAAAGAAAAGGAAATAAGAACATAAACACTGCAATAATAATATGTTAAGTTAACATAAAGCTTTTGGATTTGAGAGATGGAAGGAACCTCATCTCAGCTTTACTTTGCTACCAGGATCAAATTCCCAGTCAAGGTTTCACAAACACATCCTCTCCTTCTTTCATATGAATGCTAACTTATTCTATTATTCTATTATACTAACCAAATATACACTGCTCACAAAAATTAAACAATATTTAATTAGGAGATATTTCATTCTGAAATATAGAGTATTTACTAGTAGTAGAGTATAAAGTAGATACTAGCAGTATAGAAAATAATAATTTTTCTTCATTTCCGGGCCATAAAACTGAGTTTGCCTCTATTGCTTGCTGATGTTTAAACCATGTGACACATAGAGGATAATTTCACTATGGGTTGCACTTGCTTTTACAATGAATGAAACTGTTAACCTTAGCAAATGAGAGAAATTAGGAAGGGCCCTTTTTTCTGTTGTTTCTAGTTGAATACTGGCCATGAAGCACTCCACTAGCAGGCCGGAATATTATACAAGCCACCAGTTAAGTTATTGTACTATTGTACTTTATACTTGAATAAAATTGAACAGTTGTAAAATATAGTACTTGTGTCAAATTTCTTCCCTCTCTGTTTTAGATATGCTTTGTTTGAGCGTGTAAACCATGATTCAGGGTGCATTCTATCTTCAAGTGCCCCAGATGGGGTTGGAGTGCTCAGTGCATGCCCATTGAAGTAGACTGTAAAAGGGATGTAGCACTACTTGGTGACAAAGACTTCAAAAGGTGGAATGATATCAAGAACATCACAAAGGCCATTGAACCACTGATTGTGGGAGCTGCTTAAATACAAGTTGGACCCTGATCAGTTCCTCTGTTTGATGTTAAAACAGCCAATGAACCCAAGTATTAATCATGTACTCATTAAGAAACTATTAATTTAGGAATAATAAAGTATCTACTATTATATGTACTTCCGAAATAAAGGTTTCAAATATAGCAGGAAATGCCATGATCTTTAATAAGAAGGAAACATTTTATCATAAATATATTTATGATAACATGCCATAGAACCTTGGCTGAATACACCTCATTATAGACGCCCACTTGGTAGTATGCTGGACTTACTTCAGCCTTAAGTACCTGTAATTTGTCCTGGTATATAGATTTTACTAGATGTTGAAACCGTATTGCAGTAATATTTACATATAAAGAATATATATTATTCACTCATTGGATAAAGAATAATGCATACAGAAATGCCACATAACTCTGCATTTTAGGTAGATATGTTAATTATTACTGTCACGCCCATGGGCAGTTCCAGAAACATAAACTGCTCCTAATCACGCACCTGGGACTCGTTTAGTTCTTCTTATTTATACTCCCTCCTTGCTTTGTTTCAGGGCCGAGTCTCATGGTTGCGACATTGTGATGGTGACTTTGTGGTTAGGACCTCGTCACTAGCTTTCTGTGTTATGTTCGTTTCTGTATTTTAGTTTCTTATTGCCTTCGTTCACGCTTCTTGCCTCGTTCCTTTGACATTTTTGTGCCATGTACCGATCCTGGGACTGTATTACCATATTTTTGCCTACCGCTCTTTAATAAACTTCCTTCCTGCATCTGCTCGCTGTGTGTGTCTCCGCCATACAACCCAGCATTGCAATTACAAATGTGATTCGACACACATTGGATTAGAAGTCTTGCCTCTCAGAGGCTACTTTGGGTACTTTTTTGATACTCTTGCTAAGAGATCATTCACTTTTACACACGCCTTTGTAACACACTCCAACACAGTCTGTCCAGCTGACAGTATTTGAGACTTTCACTGTTACTGACAGCCAGCCACTATCATCTTCTTTTGCAGTGGTGTTGGAAAGGAGAAACCAGGACTGCTATGGACTGCAACATTTAGCAAATTAATTCCGGTTCTATTTGGGATTTATCTATTTTAAGGTTGGGATTGAATTTGTTGAACACTGTAACAACTGCTGGTGTGTTGAGCTCTGGAATCATCACATATGAAAATCCCTAGAAGTGATACAATGCTCAGTAATGTGTGCAGGACATCCTGCAGCCATGTGTTCCCTCTCATGGCAGGGCTTTAGACTGGCATTTTTCAGCAGGACAGTGCTCGCTCACACACAGCAAGGGGTTCCCAGGAATGTCTGGCAGATTGTGTTGCCTGTACGGTCACCAGATTTATCACCAACTGAGCCAGTGTCAACAACTGGGATGTCAGCTTCAGCAACTTATAAGTGTACAGAATCCACCGGCTCAGCTGCAACATCTGTGAGTAAATGAATTTTAGGATATTATAGGTAATGTTATAGGCAGATGCTATTAGCACTATATAAATAGCTGTGCCATACTACAACCACAGTTCCAATGGAGTTTGGACATGTGTAAAACATAAATAAAAACAGAAGATGATAATTTGAAAATCCTTTTTAACCTATTTTAATTAAATACACTACAAAGACAAGATATTTAATGTTCAGATGGACAATAAACTTTATTGTTTTTTTAATATTGTTAATTTTTTTAATAAATTGTTTATTAATATTTACTCATTTTGAAATTTGATGTGTGCAACATGTTGGGACAGGGGCATGTTTACCACTGTGTTGCATCATCTTTCCTTTAAACAACACTTAATAAGTGGTTGGGAACTGAGGACATTAATTGTTAAAGATTTTTCCAGTTTTTGCTTCAGTTGCTCACGATTCTGGGGTCTCCGTTGTCGTAAAGTTTAATAATTATATATACATATTACAAAAATTTAAGGAACACATCAGAGCACAGTGGTAAAAAAGACTTATGCAGAGTATCTTTCCTGATATGGACTTGGTAATGCGTTAGAAATTAAAGGATTTCCATCGTTTGATGGAAATTAAAATGATCATCCTACAAGGGGTAGAATTCAAAGACATCCCATAAATCAAAGTGACAATGCTTCAGGATATTCAGTTTATCTGAAAGTCCATTGCAGAAACTCAAAATGATACTCAGTAGTTCATATGACCTGCACGTGCTTGTGTGCATGCCTGACAGCAGTGGAGAATGCTCCTAATGAGATGAGGAGATAGTGTCCTGGAAAATCTTCTCCCAGATCTGGACCATCACTGAGATTGGCCAGTGTCATTTTCTAGCCTGTAGATGGTCTCCCCAAACCATCACTGACCCACCACCAAACGGGTCATCCTGAATGACGTTGCAGGTGGCATAACATTTTCATGGCATCTCCACACATTGTCGCATCTGTCACATGCTCAGTTGAAACTTGCTCTCGTCTGTGAAAGGGGTTGGGCACAGGTGGCAATCGAGCTCTTCGTTGCTGGGCAGTGAGCACAGGGTCGACTACAGGATGTCAGGTCCTCAGGCACCCTCATGAAGTCTGTTGCTCATTGTTTGGTCAGACACATCCACACCAGTGGCATGCTGGACATTATTTGTAAGGCTCTGGCAATGCTCATGCTGTTCTGCACAAAGACACAGATGCCAGTCTAACTGAAAATCTCCTGCAATCTCCACCATAGTCTCCAAGGCCATGCTAGGAGACACAGCGTACCTTCTCCGGGTACAACACTACAGTAGTTATGCCAACCCTGGCCAAACTAACTAGTGAAAAATCAGCTAGAGAAGACGAGGAGAGACAGCATGTCAATGACTCCACCTATTAAACTAGTACTGTTTTGGTGGTCGTCTCTTTGTTACTACCCTTGTACATTTCATGAATATAGCTGAAACAGTTTAACAATACCCCCACCCCTCATCTCCACTCCTTAACAGGCCAGATCAAGTTACATATCAAAGGGTGTTACCTTTGTGACACAATATCTGTACTGGAACCTTTATATCATCACAGTTAAGTAAGTAGTTCAGCTTAATGCACACTTTGATAGAAACAGATGGCTGTAACATCTCAAAACTCTTACAGTAGGCATTTAACAAAGTTTCCTACTTGCACAAGGCACTTCAATAAAGCAGAGTTTTAACAAAAGTTAGAGAAGAAATCAAAATGACATCCCTATTTACACAATGGGGCCATCAGCTGCCATTCTTGGTTAGTAGTTCCCTTTCATCCTCAACCAAGTTCCTGTCATCATCTCAACAAACCTGATTAAAAACGATAGTGAGGGAGAAAAAATTTGAAAAGAACCCACAACTACAAACACAATACATCTTGGAACATAACATTGAAGATCTTGGCAACAAATGACACAGTGCGATGATAGGCCTTGGAACAACATCAGCTTAATGAAGACCCAAGATTCAAGCTCCAGGCAGTCACAGTGACAACCTTAATCTCAAGTCACAGTTGAGTCTTTACATACTGTTGGCATGTTGCTCTGATAGTAGTTGCTAGAGATTCTTTTACATTTCATCATTTAGCAGATACCATTATCCTGAGTGACTTACAACTGATATTTTCCTGCAATGTAAGCAATTATGGGTTAAGTTATTGCTCCTGGACACAACACTGGCATCATGGCAGAGGTGGGACCTTCTGTTGACCTTCTGATCCATAGACCAGTGCCTTAACTGCTAGGCCCCCACAGTCTCCAGTCTTAGTTTTAACAGCCTTCTTTTCTAACCTACATTAGTTGAATACTTGGCATAACTGGATGTCCTCTATGCCAGAGAATTACAGATTCTAGAGGTTTCTGTCCATGCCTTGCAAAGTGCCCAACAACGACACTGTAAAAGAGATAGTACCTGGTTTGTTTATTTTTCCAAAAGCTTTGACAAATCTTCAGTTTCATTAACCAGTTTCATCTAGAACTCTACTTTGTCTGACTTGCCATACAATGCATGACTCTCAGCAAGGAACTGACAAAAAAATGCAATATTGTTTAGAAGTTGTTCACTACTGCATTTTGCCAGGTCAGTTTTTATGAGACTGCACCCAATAAAGTTTTAAAAATTATGGACTCAACACAGAGGATTTATGATCTTCGTTAAGTAATCACAAATGTGACACACATAAGTTATTTAATAACTTTCTCTCTCTACTTCATTACCAGTTTGCCTGAGTGATGCGTGAATAACTCGCTCATAAG
>JAUZST010010282.1:0-12506 GCA_034779995.1 Parotocinclus haroldoi | reverse complement strand
TAGGATTTGTTTCTGTACTTTAGGATTCGGTCCGAATAAGCGGCTGGTCCCATTAACCGGTGGTCCAATTAACCAGATTCGACTGTAATTAAGATATCTGCACGGATTCGGGATTGTAAATGGACAAAAAAAAAGTTCAGGGCATTTAAATCCGAAATCAACGTTTTAAGCACACATAATGCCTGCTAAAGAAGACCAGCACAGGCATATATTGTGTTTTGTTGATAAACCACACTAACCAGCTAAACCAACATGGACCATGAACCATAGTATTACTGATTCACCAGCATCCCAAAGAATATAGGCCAAGATTAAGTAACAATTTCTCCGTTTCAAGCCCTCTCTTTTACAGATTAAACCATATTTATGTGCATGAAAGCAACACGGATTCAATGCGATAGGAAGTAAACGGAAACAACGCTCAATGTACCCACAAGTCACAGTCAAATTTCGCTCACGAGAATTTTTTTGTGGGGTAGCACATATACCGTTTACAAAAAAAATCATTTTGAAACATCCCCTATTTTTTATGAGCAGCGCAGCAGATGAATTAAAAGACTGAAATCCACGAGACTATCTGGATAAACAACTTGCTGCTAAACGCTAATGGTCATGAATAGAAAGGCGCTAGTGAATGGAGCACGTTCGTCTGTATTTAAAAAAGAGTTTACCTGAAGAACTGGAAGCACGCGGCAGCATGGCGGAACGCGGACATGGTTGCTCCCGTCGGCAGGAACTCAGTCCGTCTCTGCAACGGTCCTCTGGAGACACACAACGCACAGTGTCTGAAAGCCTGCATTCCCCGTGTTTTCTAAAGAGTAATTATCCGCGTTTCACTTTCTCTAGTGTCTTCTCTTAAAGGCAAACTCGTGCTAGTTGTCCGATGATTGTGAAAAAGGCAAATTCTCGGGCGTTTTATACGCTGTGACCCAGGCACTTTATTGATCAGGGGGCAAAAAAAGTTGGTTTAAGGTTCAAGGAGAGACGTGCAGTGACGCAAAGGCTTTTCTGCGTCAGCACAAACCCTGCATGGCTTTGGTAAACATGAGCCGGCGGTGGGGGGTTGGAATGGTAAAAGCCAAAAACAACAACAACAGCAGATCAGAGTAACAGAACAATGCACAAAGACAAGGCGCGTGCAATACGTGAAATTAAATATAAACCAAGCGGTACACCCTTAGAGAGGACTCTGATCTGTGGCAGCTGGAAAGGAAAAACAGGACTGTTCAGTGACTTTCATTCACTTTTGGGACTGAAAATCCAGAATATTTAACCTTAATATTATATTCTTGGGGTGGCACTGCTCCCTCACAGCGAGAAGGTCCCGAGTTCAATCCCAGGGTGGAGCGGCCTGGGTCCTTTCTGTGTTGAGTCTGCATGTCCCCCCCGTGTCTGCGTGGGTTTACTCCGGGTACTCCGGTTTCCTCCCGCAGTCCGAAGACGTGTGTGTGTGTGTGTGTGTGTGTGTGTGTGTGTTAGGTTAATTGGTGTCATTAAATTGTCATTGACTTGTGTATGCAAAACTCCCCAGCCAGGTAACTGGAAACAGCTGCTCGCCGTGCCCAAGCCCGGATAAATGGGGAGGGGTGGAGAAAGCAATGGCAAACTACTCCTCTTATCCTGCCGAAATACTTCATGGATCACATCGATGGAAGACAGAAATGTGTGGAGATCCATGATCCGGTTAATCCAAACTATATTCTCCGTATTAAACATGTTCTCCGATTGCTTGATGAAACTTTCATATGAAATCCCAGTGATATGAAATATATAGGCTATTTGAACTTTATGATGTCGATCCTGTGTATGACCACAGCTCAAAGTGTGGTGGCCTAGCGGTTAAAGTCATGACCAGACTGTAGAGCAGAAGGTCCGGGGTTCTCTGTCAGTGTGGCACTGCTGGGTCCATGAGCGAGATCTTTAACCCACAAATGCTTGGATTGTAAGACCGTATCGGTCGTGAGTCGCCCGATAAGTCAGATAAGGGCGTCTGCTAAATGATGCAAACGTCCAAAAAGTGTCCCGAGGCAGTAACAGGAACACTTCTTTAATGGGACCCTCAAAGGAGATGGGTGTGATTTGTTCTTTGCAGGTGAGATCACTGTGAGGGACTGGGGTGGCCTAGTGGTTAAGGTACTGGACTATGGATCAGAAGGTCCAGCGTTCAAATCCCACCTCTGCCACAGTTGGGTCCATGAGAAAGGCCTTTGACTCACAATTGCTTGGATTGTAAGACTGTATGAATTGTAAGTCGCTCTGGATAAGATCGTCTGTTTAATGACTCCACTAATTGGCTCCAGTGTTCTATTCCATTATACAACCATGAAGGTCCTGGAATCCATCATGTGGTTTCTAAAGGTTAAAAAGCTTAAAAAGCCTAAAAAGGTGCATCTAACAAAAAGACAGTGTCATAGTATGGGATTGTGCCTAATAATTTAGAAACAACGCAAGGGGGCGATGTTGTATAAAGCAAACGTGCCTTTCGAACATAAGAGACCAACAAGCTACACATTACCTGTATGGAATGGAGCATGATCTATACAACAGGATTAAGTAAATATGAAGGAAACTATCAATTCCTCTGTCTGATTTGGCCACGTGTTCTAGTGAACATTACTGACATTCCATAGGCTTTATTTCCTGTTTAATGACCCTATTTACCTATTCGATGTTAATTAATGGGAAACACTGTAGAGGATTGTTACTCTGTCTTTGCATAAACAACATATTTGGACGGGCGGCTCGGTGGGTAACCCCGCTGCCTCACAGCAAGAAGGTCCCGGGTTCAATCTGGGTCCTTTCTGTGTGTCAGTCTGCATGTTTTCCCTGTGTCTGCATGGGTTTACTCCGAGTACTCCGGTTTCCTCTCACAGTCCATAGACATGTGTGGTAGGTTAATTGGCGTCTCTAAAAGTGGCCCTTGTGTGTGCCCTGCGATGGATTGGCACCCTGTCTGGGGTTGGTCCTGCCCTTGCGTCCAGAGATGCCGCGGCTGGTCTGCTACCCGTGTGGAATAAGCGGAGGATGATGGATGGATGGAACATATTGGGACCTTGGACTTTCCAGAGATGGTTAGCCCCAAATTCATTTTGTCGGTCTGCCCGGTGTGGCCAGAAGAGCGTAACGTGGTTTGAATAAGACAGTTTTTAAAGTTTTTAGTCACCATCTTGTTTCAGTGACTTGTGGCTTGCATTTGTGTTTTTGTCACCGAAACCCAAGTATTCACCCCCCCGCAAGGTTCATGATTAAAGCCAGCAACTTTGCTGTGTGAGCTGAGGACAGATTTGCTCTCAACTGCAATGCCTGTTGTAATGGAAAGCATAAAAGTGAAGATTAGTAACACCATGTGTCTATTTAGCCGAAAAGCCTTCGTATCGCCCATGCATATTCCGGAGTCATTTTCAGTGCCAATGTCATTAATGGTGCATCCAGTCTTTGCATCATTCTGTCAGCAGAGTACTGCCCAGAGGAAGATTTACAGTCTGCTCTATCAACGAAGCTTTCCATCTATAGTGGTAATGCGATGCATCTGTGATAGCGTGTAGTTGTATTTTGCAGGTAGCCCATTTCATTCCTTTTAAAAATCTTGTAAAAGATTGGGATTTCTGACCTGCTTTAATTGACAATTTAAAGTGAGAATCCTGTATTTACAAGAATCTTAAAATAAAATATTCTGGATAAAACATGAACGGTAGCTCAAGACAAAATAAGTTGACTTTTTTTAATTGAATAAGCATTAGTAACGGTTCACATGGCCGCTTCAGTATTAAAGAACGGTCCGGTCGGTATATAGAGAAGTTATGGAACCAGTGAGAAGCACAGTGAGAAGACAAGCCAGATGGGTGGGAGTGACGTTCTGGGCCGTGTTCTGCTTGGAACATCTGAGTCCAGGCATTCAAACGGATTCCAATTTGACTTCTATGTAACCTTCAATGGAAAGCAGGTGGTCGTAAAGATTGGGCTCACTGGTGTACTGTGGAATTAGGGTTTTTTTAAAGCCATGATCTGAATGAATATTTATTAATTAATCTGGGTTAGCTAGTTCATGCAAAGGCAAAATAGTGTGTGTTTTATTTTCCTATTGGTCTAATGTTACTATATATTAATAGCTGTTTGATACTTAGCAGCAAAAGCAAGATTCAGTGAAGAAACATCAACGACACTACATGCAAATGAAATCAGCCAAAGTGCAAAACTAGGATAACAGGTACACCCTTATTGGACTTTGATCTTTGGAAACCGTCCAGCCATAGCTTAGAAGCAGAAGCAAAACAGTCTGTGCTATCATGATCCGGAGACATGATGTTCATATCAGTCCAATAAACAAAGCCTTTACCTGGGGGACGACTTTGGGATTTGGTCTGGGTTGTATAGTTGGTTATTTGACATTTTCAAGTGAATTAAAAGAGACTGATTTAGACTCCAGATAAATAAGTGAAAGGTGATACGGGCATGGGCTAATGATGGTACTTTGTGGGGCCTTAATTAGGACCCAGTCTAATAGCATTTTTGTGATTAATGGCCCAGTAGCACATTCAATGAAGTTTTCTATTAAACAGATTGCATGTAAATAGAAAATGGAACTATATGCTTTGAGAAATATTAAGGTCACAATATCAAAATCGTTTAGTGGTAACTGTGGCTTGGGCTAAAGCAGGGGTAGCCGACACGGTGCCCGCGGGCATCTGGTCGCCTGCTGTGACCACACGAGTCGCCCGCAGGGCATTTTTAAAAACAGCACCTTGGAGCTCCGTCTCAAAACGTATGTAATTGTATTGTTGTTGTTTTTATTTAAGAAATTGTCAATATTGAATATAAAAATGAAACCTTTTGTCCGGGGTCAAAGATAAATACTGTGTGCAAGACGTCCGTCTCAAATGGTAAGCTAGATGTGATTTTTTTTCTTTAGAAAAACATGACAGAAAAGCAAAAGAATCGTACAATTTTAACGATGATTGGGAAGAAGAGGTACAATTTGGAGAGGTACACAGCAGTCTTTTTTTTCAGAGACTCTCATTACACTTTCTTTACACCAAATACAAATTATTCCAGCAAACTTGCTTTGCGTCGTCAAGTCATGGGTAAAACAAAGCAATCTGAAACTTTGAACCATTGGAACCAACCAGTTCATAAACTGATTCAGCGTTTCTAAGCTCAAAACGGCTCTCCTTAGTGACGTCTGCTGGCCAGTGCTCTCTAACTGCCTCGGTAAAAAGTGAAAAACTCCATCAAATTTTTAATCTGAATGTTCGTTTTGAATTAGATTTAGATTTACGGCATTTAGCAGACGCCCACATCGATCCACATCGACTTACAACTCGTACAGTCTTACAATTCAAGCAGTGGTGGGTTAAGGGCCTTGCTTAAGAACCCATCAGGTCCAGAGTCCAGTACCTTAACCGCTAGGCTACCACCGTCCCATATTACATAAAGTATTGAAGGGTTATTGGCTGTTATTCACTGGGTTTTATTGATCACTTGATAATATTGAGTAGTAGGTACCCATCCATATGCTGACATGCTGTTTGATTAGAGAAGTCATGGCACCAGGATGACCTGTGGGAACCCTGGGTACAAGCATTCACATGGATGTCAGTCTGACACGTGCCACCTGCTGTACCTAAGCATTGCTGTGGACTAGGTGGTCAAGATGTATTAGCTGATTAGTGCTTAGATTGCTTAAACCTTGCAGCTTTCTTGGGTCAAGCATGAACAGGTTGGTCTCTTAAGAAGATTGTTTAATACACAAGAAAAAAGCGTGTTGCAAGACAACAAGACCTGGCCTCTGTAGTTAATAATTAATGACTCTGTAAGTATTTACAAGCCTCGGGGATTGAACCGCACTGTTGTGAAAGCTGACAGCTTTAACTTTGCTTTGTTTTGCTCGAAGCGTTAATGATGCTTCTGACAAACAACCCCACCAGGCTGACCTCTGGATCCCCGTTATAGTTTGATAGTGAACATCCTGTCTCTGAAGACCCAGTGTTAGGTTGATTTGTGTTCTAAAAATGGACTTTGCAATGTGATGGAAATGCAATGGCAAGTGTGTGTGCACAACGTACATAAGTGTTACATACGAGTCGGTGTGTTATCACCTCACGTGCTCATTTACTACCAGAACATGATTTAAAAACAACTCAAACCTCTTGGAGAGCTGATTGTTATTAGACAGAGTGGTTCATAGGCCAAATGACTCATCACGGCGCTACAGAGAATAGCCAAGCTTCTCCAGTAAAAACAGAAAGGAGAGTTGGCGACGGCATTATCGGAGAGTATATGGCACCAGAACCAGAGTCCCATGACCTGCTCTTTTCTGGTTTTGGTCCATGGTTCACTGACGTGGCGTAGTATCGGATAACATGCTCACATGTGAGAAATGTGTTCCTTCAAAGTCCTGCTGATTGATGGTCTCTGACGGTTTAATAAATCAGCAGGATTTTGTGTGATTAAATAAATAGATCATTTTTTCAAAAGAAAATGTTTTTTTTTTTTTTATTTAATGAAACCATTGATTTCTCATTTCTTTATAACTTTCTTTATAACTTGGAAACTTTAGGTGGTTTTCACAGAATCAAAGCATTTCAAGCGGAATGTGCCAGAACTGCTTACAATAATATCATTTAAATAACATAAAACTGTTTACGGGGGGAACAAGTACAAGGATTACAGTGCACAATTATACTGCTCACAACACCCCATCCCCCCAAAATATCCGCAAATGTTTGTGAGCAGTATAACTTAAACCTAGCCGTATGGAATTGAAGAACTCGAATGCAAAAAGTGAAAACCACAGGGAACTCCCCGAATACCCTGCCGAACCAACGCCCAATCCAACTGACAAACCTCAGCTCGAACAAGGCAGGATATGAACCCGAGAGGCCTGGCACTGGGTTCCAGTGCTTTACCAGCCGAATAACTCTGGTTCGTGTCCCACCTCTGGTAAGGTGAGCGTAGTACATATGTAATGCACAGAACAATGGTTCAAACTTGGGTTCGACGATGATGTTTGAACCCCATTTTCCCTGCTTGGTGTTGTTGGGGTTGTTGTTGGGGTGATGATGTCTTCCCGGAGACGGTACTTACTGATGTCTAAACGGACCATAAATCCGTCTTCGGGGATTTTCTGACTTTTTGTTCAGTTTGTCGTTTTGGCTCCCGCAGCATATGCTTTTGAAACACGTCTTGTGACACGCTCAGTTTCTTCCAGTTTTGTAGCTGTCATGCACTCGCAGGACGTCAGCATTTCAGACCTGTTGTTTGTGGTGAATGGGAGTCTGCTTTCCCCCCTAAGTGACCTACCATCTGTTGTATTCGTTTGTAGCCGGAGTGTTGAGACTATCTTGCGATCTGAATGGAGCGTGAACGAATGGAGTGTGAATCTAAACAAGTGTATTTTCTTTTTTTTTTTTTTTTTGTCTTTTCACCAAGAGCATTGGCTAAGAGCAATGTCCTACTGGGAGGATAAAGTACACACTGACAGATTCTCTCATTCTCTCGCTTTTCCAGACTAAATAATTCGTTTTTACAACGTGCCACTTGCATTGTGTCAGGATTCTGTAGCCATGACACGTTTATGGAAAACGTCGGTCAGCTCTAGATCAGTAACAAAGGATTCTCATGACTCGTACATGACACTGATGAACTGTTATACACTACTAGAAAACTAAACGAAACAATAGACCATGATCCAGTGTTCCTCGCCTGTCAGGATGAAATACAACAGGACATTGTCAAGTCACATCTGACGTGCGCAAACCTTGCCGTTTAGCCTTGTACATTCCTGTATCTTTATGGAGTTTCTCTCACGGGTTTAATTAACAGGTCGCACATTTGTTTACTTTCTGCTTTGTTTAATGAGCTACGCAAGTACATGGCAGTCCAGTGATTCCCATATTGCCAAGAAATCCTTAGAGGAATGATTTACGTGTATTTCTTTCTTAACAAGTAATGCAAAAACATGTTTTCGAAATTAAAGAACACACATAAATACAGTAGGCCATCATTCTTCATCATGGTGTGATAACCAGCTATGTTCAAAAGTATCTGGACATAGGGGCCATTGAATTGGATAGGGATTTTAAATGGCGTTTTAAGGAGCAGCAACGGGAAAACTTGAACGTTCCTGATTCCCTTTTGCACCACTGTAAACTGTACTGGCCTTCCTCCTAAAATTGCCATGATTGCCATGAGGTCACGACTAAACACAGACCTGCCATTCGGTACTTTTAGTCCAGTAGACACCAAAAAAACATTGGCTTACACGTGTCCATATATACACACCGTATATTTATATATAGACATACAGTATCTGTCAAACAAATATTCTGCATAACGATATGGGTAAAAAAGGTCTTTGTTTTGCCACATAAAGACAAGCAAGAAAGTTTGTTAAGGAATAGATTAATCTGAGATTGTAATAAAGATAATACGCAAAAATTAGGGGATATTTCATAACCAATTTTGTTTTGCTGGCACTGGCTTTGATGCGGCCCTCACTACTCAATACATTATTCAATAAATTACATGAGATTGTCAACACTTTATTATGAAACGAGCCTTAATGATTTTGTCCATTTGTACGTTCCTGCAAGTATTTACAGTGTATAAACTAAAATCTAAACTCCACTAAAATCCATTCATCTTCTAATGGGTTGATCAGAACCAGGAGTGAAGAAACATGTGTAGTCCTCAAAAAGTATTACCAAATATAACCATATCCTTTAATGTCGGCATTTCGTTTTGAGTCAAAATCGACAGGCGTTTGTTAAACCTCGATTCGTCTGATCCAGAAACCAAATGTAGCGACGTTTGTTCAATAATACACTTACTATAGGTGGTTTTACACTTATGTGCTGCTTCAGGACCACAAAGTTGTTGAGCTCAGTTTTTTTTGTGCCTTTTAGGTTTAGGAAGCAGCGTGGAACGCGGTGACTGTTTCAAAGCCAGGAAATGTTAAGCCAGGCAGTAATTTTGTGGCTGGTTCAACCGAGGTCTGGCAGATTTTTACACAGTTTGTGCTTCGCTACTGTGAACTTCAGTTCCGTCAGATGTGTGGCCAGTGAACGCTAGGTTGTGGCAACGCGGTGTCATGATGCACATCACTTTTAACTCAGGACCACAGCTGTGGCTGTGCAGCCTTGATGACGTTAGGTTAAGACTAAGCCATGCTCTCCTAAGCAATTCTCTCATTCTAGTGGTTTATCTCTTTCATTTTCCCTCCTCATTTTGGCCATGCCAGTGTGTCAGTGTAACTTCACCTACCCTCACCCGACTGACAACGGGCCTTACAGTGTGTCTGCCCTAAATTCATGAAAGCCAGCCTTCTGTACTTGATGCAGCTCTTGAGACGTATTATAAAGTCCAATAGCACAAGGAAAGGACTGATTGAGACGGCCGCGATCACTGATCTTTGACTCCTTGCTTAATGAAGGATTAGTGGTTGATGAAGACGTTAGAATTGGCTGATATGCCATGACACATAAGCAAGGCTGTCCAGTTGTGTTCAGCATTTATTTGATTATTGATAGTGGTGGTGGAGCAGTTACTGTACTGGACTATTGACCAGAAGGTCCAGCACAGCACTGCCAAGCTGCTTGGGCCTTTGATCAAAGCTACTAACCCGAAATTGCTTACCACTGTCCACGGTCCGACGAGATAAGTTGTAAGCCACTCTGGATAAGGGTGTGTGCTAAATGTAAGTGCATCATGTGGGTCGCACGTACGAAATCAGTGTCACATACGTAACCAAGTGCCTGAATCTACTTTTATTTGATCATACTTTTTGATGCTGCATAATGATTTTTAAGTGAAAGCATAACCTGGAACAACGTCTTACTTGCAAACCCTTGCCTTATTTATTTCAATTTAAACCCAACAAGTTTTTAAATGCTTATTTTCAACTTCAAGTCAAATTTATAAGGATTAATATAGACCCTGTATGACTGCTTCTTTAGTTCATATTATAATTAGACAAACTCAAATATCAATCCAAAAGGTTTTAATAGTCTGGGATTCATTGGACACATGCTCCCTGGATGGGACACCAGTCCGTCACAGGGCTCTATAGCTGGTGAAGCTGAATTTCATATTGCAAGCCCAGCACATGATTCAAACCTAGGCCCTAAACCTAAACCCAAACCTAGCTCTTTCCAACAGCTGGCTGTTAGGTCCAGGCCACGGGATCTGCCCCGCGTAACTATTCTACGTTAATCACAACCCAGAGAAAATATGTCTCTTTTAAATATTGAGCTTAACTTTCAGTTCAGACAAATGGAAACGATAACCAGAAGGTTGAGAAGGTTTATCTGCTAGGCTTCTCAAGGAGCGCCACGTTCCGGTCTGTCAGTTTGTTTTTAAATCCCTGTCAGGGCCAGTAGTATGTTTTTGTTACTTAGTTTATAGCCTTTTCACACTGAATCTACCGACGCAATTTTTAACTATTCCTAATGAAAATGAGTCTCGCTTTATTTAGTTTTTACATCGTTCTCCTGTTGTGCTTTTTATATGACTAGGACTGGGCTTTCAGCACAGAATTAGCACATGAGTAAAATGCAACCGCATGGCATCCGTAATACAGTAATAGCATCAAGATACTGAGCACATTCTAATGATTTAAGCAAAATGAGCATTTGTTTCTTTCACAATAAACAAATATCTAAAAATAATTTCACTAGCAGAATAATAATTTGAGATTGATCTGCTCAGTCATAGTTACAATATCATGAATATATAAATATCAGGAAACATAAGAGAGAACATTTTGTTTTGCGCTTTTCATGATCTTCAGAAGATCCAGATGAAATGGCTTCCTATTAAACATGTGACTTGTGGTATGATCCATCATAAGTGGGAGACAGGACTGAATGAGTAGTTTAAGGCATAGATGGGATATGGAGCGACAACTATGCAAAAAAAGATTTCTGAAGGATTTTAAGTACTATATTTCTTTGCGAAGACCAGGGACAGCTAACAAATACTATTTTTCGGTGTTCTATGTTTTTATGAATGCTTTATATTATATACTTTAAATTTGAAATTGCACCACTGCGCAGGAGATCTAACGTTTCTTACCGTTCATTATATTAATTATACATACAAGTAATGTGCTGTGAACAGAAATGGCATGCAGTCACAGGAATGGCTTCATTACAAGTCAAATAGGATGTAATATAAAATATAAAGGGAAATCCTCCCGCTTTGACATTAAAAACATTGCGAATGTTCTTCTCTTTTTAGCAAAAGCACAACAGGGAGATTTCAGAGGGGCTTGTAGGGTTTTGTGCTTATAAGAAGGCAGGGATTTCATTCACTGTCCCACTAACATGTATAAAAGAAAGAGTCGTTTCGTTCTACAATACTATTTTTGTGTTTATAGTTTTGGAATTGACTATATTTGGACTGAAAAATAATTAAGGAAACTGTCTGAGTGTGTATTTAGGACATTAATGGGTTAATAACTACAGATCAGGGCCATTTAGAAACTCACTGCCTTATGTCAAGGACCTTTCTTTCTAAACGTCTATGTGTTTGGCTCTCTGCTTTCCAATGAAACTCGACTTTGTCGACATCTGACATAGTACAGCATGGTGGTGAAAAACTTCTCATCCCTCAGGCCGTAAACGAGCGGACTGACAGCCCGGGCGACAACGTTAAACATTATGAAGTTGAAAAAACGGAGGGACAAATACAAGTGAATATCCACCTCGATGACTAACGACTCGATATAGGGGCTGATAATTTCAATGGTACACAGTGTAAGCTGAAACATATGCAGAGAGACCGTGCGGAGGCTTTTGGCCGCGGACTTCTTGTCCACAGAGGCGGCCTGTGCAGCAAGTACGATCATGACGTAGCAGAAGAGCTCGATAAATAAAACGAGTGCAAAGTAAATAATATACAAGATCCCCCTCATTAATTTGTGCCATTTCTCAGGCAGCATGATGTCATAGTAGCAGAAGGTGAACTCCGAGAGCGATTCGTGCGGGGCAGTCGTTACGAGGATGACGAGGTCCACGAAGGGTCTGGTGAAGCTTATGATCCAAATGACGAGGATGGCCGTGAGGGTCCTGCTGACCGTCGAGATAGCACTGTGTCTGAGAGGGATGCAGATGGCCACGTAGCGCTCCACGCACATGGCGGTGATTGTTAAGGGCGTGCATGTCGTGATGGTCTCCATGAGCATGCAGACCGGAATGCAGAACGCCATGGGCATCAGGACATAGCCGTATGAGAGAAGGACCACAAAGTCGGTCAGGATGAGAAAAATCAAGTCTACCAGTAAAGTATGGGCGAACAGGATGTAGCGCGTCTCAGTCCTGAAAGCCTGTTTTTTGGAGAAGGTGAAAAGCATGAAGATGTTCAGGTAGATGAAAGGCCAGACAAAGATTTGGGTTATGGCCATTGATATAGTCATTCGCGTTGGCGATACATAGACTTCCTGGGAAGTGCTGTTGCAGTCTGAAGTACACATATCTAGGAGAGAAACAGATGGCTTTAACACACACAAT